>JANQAP020000144.1:3198196-3216286 GCA_026874005.2 Erythroxylum coriaceum
TTTGTTCTCATGTGCATAACAATTGCCAATTTCACTATCAAATGTGGGATAGTTCTTCTAGAAAAGGTAAGTTATAGCCCCCGTGGACTTCTGCATGGAAATTTAATTACCAGCTTACATGACTTTGGAATAATTATTTCTCCTTTTGGCAGTCAAGAGTCGTTCAGCTGGCCAGTGGTGAAAGATCATACCACATCTTTTATCAGCTTTGCGCCGGTGCTCCATCAACTATTAGAGGTGCCTTTTCCACCATCCATTTAGTTTCTATCAATTCTGGATTCATAATGTCCTAATGTTTAGCTGAATGTGTACATCTCCAATGCACTTGTTTTGACTCTTTATTGGTTTCTTTGCAGATAGAGTGCATCTTAAACGGGCTAGTGAGTACAACTATCTTAACCAAAGTGAATGCTTGTCCATTAATGGAGTTGATGATTCCGGAAAATTTCTTAAGCTCATGGTAATTCAAAGAATGGATGCTAGTGTGACCTTTTGAAGTGGTGAAAGCCCTATTTAACTAATCATATGGGCTATAATTGATCATTTCCTCCTTCCTGTTGTGGTTGTTGTGCCTCTATTTTTCTTCAGGAAGCCTTGGACAATGTAAACATTTGCAAAGAAGATCAAGAACAGCTATTTGCAATGCTTGCTGCAGTGCTGTGGCTTGGAAACATATCATTTCAAGTAATTGACAATGAAAAGCATGTGCAGGTGTTGGCTAATGAAGGTATTTTTCATATTATAGGTCATGGATTTGTTCTCTGATTGATGTCTTTGAATGCGGCTATTTAAGTACTCAATTATATTTGATGGAATCCTATTTCTTGTCTGGTCATAAATGTGGGTTGTATATTTTTTCTTCTTCATTGGAAGGCCTAGGAAAAAGAACTAAAAAATATTTGTCACTTAGCCATGACCCTGGAATAAGAAAAACTGGAAAGATAGCCTCTACATCACTTCTTATCTGTTCAATAGAGTTCCTTTTCCTGGATTATTTTGTTGGCCCATGGACGAGTATATGTAATTTCTTATACCCATTATTCCTTGTAAATGAGAAGATACTCTTACCTCCTTACTACCATATGAAACTCCTGACATAAACTCTTCATTTTGTTCTGCAAATTCTTGTTGGACAAAGTGGCAGTTTTTCTCTCTCTCTCTCTCTCCTTGAAAGGTGAAAATCCTGTTTATTCCCCTACCTTATGTTAATAAGATGCTGCATGAGGGAATTGATCGCATTTAGATTTGTTTCTGACATTGATAGGAGTGCTTGTTGGCAAAGTTATGGGGCTAAGTATGATCATGAAAGTCTGTTGGAATTCAGTTGAGCTTTAATCGTTAAAAGATTGTACCTTCAGATAGCATAAACAATCATGAGCATGTTGTAGACAAGTGGACCTATAATGAATAATAGGGTAATTGGAATTTGTATTTCCTCTAGGCTTTAGTGTCCTTGAATTCTTTCTTGTTTAGATCTGATTTCACATTTATATTTTTCGGCAGCTGTGTCCTATGCTGCAAGTTCAATGGGTTGCAGTATCCAGGACCTTGTGTTAGCATTGTCAACCCACAACATCCAAGCTGGAAAGGATACTATTGCCAAGAAACTGACACTGCAGCAGGTATACTTAATTCTTAACTAATTAAACTTGCTATTGTGGACCCTTCTATTATTGAGTGTCCCTACATTTTTCTGGCCTTTAAGGTTCTTCATTATATTGTTTCAGGCAATTGACAGAAGAGATGCATTAGCAAAGTTTATTTATGCAAGCTTGTTTGAGTGGCTTATAGAACAAATTAATAAGTCTCTTGAAGTGGGCAAGATGTGCATGTGGAAATCCATTGGTATCGTTGATATCTATGGGTTTGAGTCATTTAAGGTAACCATAAGTGATTTTTAAACCTCTGATGGTAGGATTTTAATGGTGCACGCTTCTACCCCTGCCATCTTGATGATGACTTTGTACAATTTCAGAACAATAGTTTTGAGCAATTCTGCATTAATTATGCAAACGAGAGGCTGCAGCAGCACTTCAATCGGCATCTATTCAAACTTGAGCAGCAGGTAATCACTTTAGGAGTTTAGCAGCTTATTTTACTGGATACCATTGTTGACAAGGCACATTTTTGGAGAAGCATTGATGCAAAAGAATTAGTAGAAGCATCTTTTTTTTATGGAAGTTTTACTAGAAGCATCTTGTTATACTCCACACAAGCCTTTTATTTTTTCTTATACTATTTTGCGTTTTTTTTTTCAATGAATGAGACAATCATTATGTGATTTTGTACCAGTTCCAAATTAAATTAAGAAATTATGAACTTATATTAAGAAGGAGATGAAACTAATTACTTGATTTGTCATTGCACTTGGTTTTGTGGCATGAACAATAATATGAAACAATCTGCTGTCTATGCTAGTGCACATATATAGGGAAATGAACTTGTTGAAGTTTCTTATATCCCTCCCATTGGATAACTTTAGAATGCATAAGGAGCTGATAAGTTGCCATCATAATTTCCATTGAGGAAATGAGGTGAGGTGACAGAGTTCAAGTTTTGGTATTTGCTAACAATTTGACAGGCATTGTTTACTTTCTCTAGGATAAAGCTCTCCTTTATTGCTCGAACACATTTTATGCCATTTCTTGTAATTATCATTTGCTTTTTCTTTTCTTATTACCTTAAATAGCTTGTGTCTTTTTCTGATTTGGCTTTGCAAAAATTGTTTAGCTGCATGGTCCATTCTTGCTTTTCTTGTAAGCTCTTATGTTGACTATTTGTTCTATTGATTTCAGGTGTATGAAGTGGATGGGGTTGACTGGACCAAAGTTGATTTTGTAGACAACCAAGAATGCCTGAATCTGTTTGAGAAGGTGTTTATTCGCTTCACTTTTTTATGATACCCATATTTTACTCTGTTCATCAATTTTTTTTAGTGCAAATGAGCCTCTGCTGCATACTTTTGTACAAGCAGAGCATTAGATGCATTGGACTTCTATTTATCTTCAAATTATGTGAGGATTAATAGACTATATATCAGACTTGGATACTGTTTCAAAATGTGATCTTGTGTCCTATTGATAGACATATGTCATCTCTTTGGAATTGACATTTTAAAAACTGGAATGGCTGTTTCTCTGCTTCAAGTGATGACTTCTCTACTACCTTGGTTTGTGCAGAAACCCTTTGGGTTGCTGTCTTTATTGGATGAGGAGTCAAATTTCCCGGGCGCTACTGATTTGACCTTTGCGAATAAACTTAAGCAACACTTGAAGAATTATCCTTGCTTTAAAGGTGAAAGAGGAAGAGCTTTTGGTGTACAACATTATGCTGGCGAGGTAAATAAAAAAGGCCCCTTTAATATTTATTTAATTGTTCTCCCTTTCATTCTGTTCAATATTTGACTGTGATTTGAACTATCAAAACCTTATGATGGATAGCATTTCTCCTGCTGCTTTTGTTCCTTCTTGAAACTAGTTATCAGATTTCATAAGATAATGAAGCAAATATTTTCTGAATGGTTGATGTGTACAACTAGGCATTCTGTTGAACCTTTTCTTATTTAAATATCTGTTCTTGTTTGGATTTTAATCAGGTTATATATGACACAAATGGCTTTCTGGAAAAGAACAGAGACCCAATGCACTCGGAGTTCACCCAACTACTAGCATCTTGCAGCTGTGTACTACCAAAAATGTTTGCCTTCAAAATGCCTAACCAATCCCCCAAATTAACATGCTCATCAAATAAATCTGGTGGAATTGAATCCTCAAACCAAAGTGTTGGCACCAGGTTCAAGGTATCTAGTGTTTGCTGCACTAAGGTCGATAAAAAACTATGCAATCTTGTAAAGATTATATCTGGAAATGTGATCAGTGCAAGAGTTAATTTATTTAAAAGGCAGATGATATTTGGAGTGTTTATGGTTAGAAAGCTTCTGAAATTTGTCAGTGATTTTTCATCAACTGACCTTCCGTGCCTCTAATTGCCCACTTTCCTGAGCCCTCCTTTTCCCCAATTTAGTTATAAGCTCTTTCACATTGCCTTGTATTTCTTCCCAAAATTTTCTAGAAAATATTAAAATATAACTTTGGCTTTAGCATCATTATTTTCTGAGTACAATGATGTTATATGCAAAAGTTTTGAGCATTGTCTTCTGTACTTGTAGGAACAATTGTTCAAACTAATGCACCAGTTGGAGAATACCACACCTCACTTCATTCTCTGTATAAAGCCAAATGTGAAACAGCTTCCTGGTTTGTTTGAAGAAGATCTTGTCTTGCAACAATTGCGTTGTTGTGGAGTTATGGAGGTTGTGAAGATTTCAAGATCTGGATATCCTACTCGGATGACACATCAAGAGTTTGCAGGAAGGTATATGATGCTAGCTGTCTTTCACTTAACCAGTCATGCAAATAAGTTCTTTGTTGGTTACATCTATATTCTTATCATAAAACTGAACTTAAATTTAGGTATGGGTTTCTACTCTTCGATACAAGTGTACCTCAGGATCCATTAAGCATATCAGTTACAGTTCTACAGCAATTTAATGCTCTTCCTGAAATGTATCAAGTTGGATACACTAAAGTGTATTTTCGAACTAGCCAGGTCTGTGTTAATACTTCCCTGAAAGTTCATATATTTTTTTCTGGGCTAATAATTATGATAACAATCATTTTTCAAAAATTATCCTGGGTTATTTTCTTTTTGCTTTTATATTAAAAAGGAAACATCAACTGCAATATGTAGGATTATGTGACCATATAAGAATCTGTTTTCATCTTGATTATGTATTTCTGTACCTTTAGTTATGTAACTAGGGTAAATGAATGTTGTGCTTTCTTTAGACTGGTCTCTGATCACTAATCTGCTACTGCTATATTTAATTCAGGAGCTGATTATCAAGTTTTACCTAAAATATATATGCCTAATGGTTGGTTAGATGAGACAAATAAATTACTATGTTTGAAACAAGAATTGGAAAAGAAATTTATAGCACAGAAGCCTTTCTTGCCACTAGTTCCATTCTGCTTTTAAATCATAAGATAAGTTTGAAAATTGGCTTCAGACAAATTTTATATTTCCCATCCAACCAAAGTTTCTTGCTTTCGTCTTGGCTAATTAGCTCAGACAGTTTGCTGCCCATCTCTTCCATGTTCTCTCAAATTTGTTTTCTTATTTCTTCTTTTCTCCTCTTTTCCTTTTTCTCTCTTTCCTTTCCATGTTTCTCACTTTTGTGCTGTTTGTATAAATATTTTATTTATTAAACCAATCAAATAGCTTGATTTCAAAAGACTGCCAATTTGGTGATATTTCTAATTGACCAATGAAAAAAGTACCTTTTGTGAACTACCAACTTATCCATGATGTTTGAAGTGCATTGTATATACTTCTCCAAATATGAGGAACAAGAGGTCTTTGATATGTTGTGGAACCTTGCTTAAATATGGCATTAGAAAAATGATATACGTGAGGTTTCATGAGACATTATAACTGCTTTCAAATAGTTCTCGCCTAAGATTTCCATGTATGACATTCATTTCTGTATTATTGGGTCACAGATCTGTAAATTGGAGGAGCACAGAAGACAAATTTTAGAAGCCATAATCAGTATCCAAAATTGGTTCCGTTGTTGCAAGGCTCGTTATTACTTCAAGGAAGTTAAAAAAGGAGTGGCAGTACTACAATCATGTAATCCTTAAAGATATTTCTAATTAAATTTAACTCTTCTGCAGAAAATTTATAGTTTTGCTTTGTATGCTGGAAATACTTATTTAGGTGGTTTTAGTTATAGTTCGTTCTTGACATGATTGATTGGATATTTTGAAACCTGTTAAACTTTTATCCCTACTGATGTTTAAATTCATTCACTTTCAAAATGCAGTCATCCGTGGTGAAAATGCCAGAAGGCAATGTCATTCAATTGCACATTGGACTCCTAGTTGCCTCAGAACAGTTGATGAGCATCTGGTTGCAGTTATATATTTACAGTCAGGTAAGTGTTGTGTTACTCATTGGAAACTTTCAGTTCTTTTCTTAAGCAGCATATCTTATTCTTTTACTCTGCAGCTATTCGTGGGTGGCTGACTCGGAAACAACTTTGTGACAAGCGCAGCCTGAAGCAGTTAGGTCATGAGAATACAATTCATAAAAGAAGACAGGGAAAAAGAATGTCTGAAGTTAAGGTACTTGATATTTAACTAATTATCTGTCCTAGCACCTACATTGCAGTGGAGCAATGTTAAGCATCTAGGAATCACCTTTGTGGCAACATTATCTTTGATCTTGAGAAACAAAATACCAATCTCTTCTTCTTTCCCTCTCTTTATTCCACGGATTTTTCAAACAATTCTTATGGAATGGAAATGATCCATATAGGTTTATTCATTTTTTTTCTTGCAGAATATTGAATACATTCATTTATTTATTCTAAATACATTCTGTTGATTGGAAACCTTAACAAATTCCAAACTTATAATTGCTAGCTTATTTTCAGATGCAAGTTGCATAACATGGAGTATGTTGGGTTCTTTTAGACATTTGTTTGTGTCGGATAATGATTGTTCTTTGTTGGCATTATTTTGGGTCTGAGTTGATTTTTTTTAATGATATGGATTCATATCATCCATTACATGCATAAGTCACTGTTGGGACTGATTGGCCCTTAATAATAAAGAAGATAAGACCATAACTTCTGCATGCTGTTTAAACAAATAGATCCACTATGAGTGCCTTTTACGGTTGGAAATTCATTTCGTTCTCTATTTTTCTGAATTAATCTTATTTCTTTCTGGATTCTCTTGTCCGACTAGATCATGCCACAAGATCAGGTTGAGGCTCAGAGTTCAGTTTTGGTCGAGCTTGAGAAGAGGGTTGTCAAGGCAGAAACTGCTTTGGGACAAAAGGAGGAGGAAAATGCTGCACTTAGGGAGCAATTACAGCAATTTGAGAGAAGGTGGTCAGAGTATGAGGGGAAGATGAAAACAATGGAAGAGACATGGCAAATGCAGATGGGATCTTTGCAAGTGAGTAATTTTTAGGACATGAAATTCATACAAAGAAACGTTGCTTTTAGTGACTGTAGTGGTTGTCTTATAATTTCAGCAAGTTAATGTGCCTTGCTTTTAGTGATTGAAGTGGTTGTCTTATAATGTCAGCAAGTTGATGTGCCTCTCGGTATGCTTGCTTAATAAATGCCTTCAGAGTTTTTTCGAACTTGTTAGCAACTTGATAAAATGGAGCTCATGCATAATACCATGTTTCACTATTTTTCTTCTTTAGATGCTTGGCTATCACCAATTCAATAGTTTTAAGAAATTATAAATTAAGATTGTCTCAGCTTGGTATCATTTACCTGTTTGCAAGGTTAGCTTGAACGTAACTTTTTGTTTTACTTCAAAATTTTATACATGTTTGTGATTATAATTGTACAACAAGCATAGTGTTCTAGTTATTCTTGACTGCTTATCAGGCACTCCAATGGAAGAATGGATATTTCAAGCTATAATAGTAAATTTGTTTTGAAGTAATTAGATGTGCGAGCAGGTTTATTTCTCTTGACGACTTAATATTTGCACCCTCACCCTGCACCTGTATGCATCTTGTAATTAGAGACATTATGAAATAAGTTACAACATTAGGTGGCGTAGAAAATTGATGATTGTCACATTGTCAGTTGAAAGATTTTATCAGGTCTTTGAAAAAAATAGTTTGCTCATATTTATTGTACGTGAGTTGCAGCATGATGCATCTACTTCTCTGCTCTTTTGTGATTTCATTGCAGGCGAGTCTTGCTGCTGCCAGAAAGAGTCTTGCTGCTGATAATAATGCTCCTGATAAACCTGGCAAACTCGAGTCTTCTGCATCACCGCGTTGCTATGATTATGAGGACAATGTGTCTGGATGTCGAACCCCTGGTGGAAACACACCCATCAAAGTTTCTGGTCCAATTCATGATTTCAGATCAGGCAGAGAGCCTAATGGTTCTATAAATGCTGTCAACAATCTGGCCAAGGAATTTGAGCAACGGACCCGGAATTTTGAGGATGATGCCAAAGTACTGCTTGAGGTTAGAACAGGGCAATCATCTTCGAATGTACATCCTGATGAAGAACTAAGAAAGTTGAAACTAAAATTTGAGACATGGAAGAAAGACTATAAAGTCAAATTACGGGAGACCAAAGCAAGATTTCATAAACTTGGGCTTGGTGAAGTTGAAAGAAGTCGTCGAAAATGGTGGGGGAAGTTGAGCTCAAGAGGGTTTTGACATTCCAGATTTTGATCTTTCTGCCAGTGAACCAAGATATTTACGAGATATTAGAGAAGAGCCACGGGGAAATGTCTAAATTTTGACATTCCAGTTTTGGCTTATCCTCCGTAATGCCGTTGGGGATTGTATTTAAAGTTCTACCAATTTTCATACTCGGTGGAAGGGTTGGTTGTCTGGTGAATAGCCTTTAGGTTTTATTGGGAAATGTCAGCCCTGTCTTTAGTATAGATTCAGCTTTTAGATAATTTGTGTATATTCTCGTGCCATCGATGAAATAGCAAACATTGTGGTACCAAAATTATGAATGACAAGTTGTTCGTATGGCCTCTTTTCTTCTATACCATTTTCTCTCATTAACATCTTTTCTCCTGCATCTTTTCTCCTGCTGAGGCCATCAGCTACCGTTAGACACTTAATGCTTGTTGATGAATTACAAGGAGCTGTAACTATACTCGCTTGTCATTTCTTTAAGCTTTTGCATTGATTGACCATAGACTAGACATGTCAAAATTTTCAAAACGAATCCCATGAATGAACTGCTAACGAGGGGAGAAATTGTAGCTATTGATCATTGCACAAAGATGTTGGAGATAAATGAAATCACCTATTTCACTTTTACTGCTCCAACCTTCTTTCAATCCATCTCATCTACACATTTACATGGGTTCTATACAAATGTGTGGATGAGATGAATTGGAACAAGATTGGAACAATAAAAGTGAAACAGGTGATCTATTCCCAATTAGAGAACAATGTATCACTACTAAGGCAGAGGTCAAGGGTATCTTAGCTAAGGAAGGTGACAGATGTACAAAATTCTATTTAAGGGCTGTTTTAGAAAGAAGGAAATTTAACAAAATTACTTCACTGAAAGATGGAAATGGTACAATTCTCACAACCAGAGAGGAACTTCATATGGAGGTTTATAACTTCTTCCATAATCCCTTAGGCAGGATATTAGAAGCGGCGTCATGTGTAGAGGATGTGAAAAGATAGTAAACTACCAGATCCCTTTTGACCTAGTTGAGAGGTTAATTCAACTTTTCACAATAGATGATTTGAAAAGGCCTTGTTTTCTCTGAATCCGCATAAAGCCCTAGGTTTTGATGGCTTCAATGCTCACTTTTTTGATTAATTTTTTTTAGGCAGTAGATGAAATTTTTCAAGAAAGGTAAAATACTGAAAGAACTGAATGGAACCTACATTTGCTTAATTCCTAAGGTGAGAACTTTGATCTCCATAAGAGATTATAGACCTACATCTTGCTGCAACGTCATATACAAGATCATAGCCTTTAGGGAGTGTTCATAAGGGAAAGGTTAATTGGAGAAAACATCCTCATTGTGCAGGAGATATTCAAGGGTACAAGAGACAGAGAACAACTAGAAGTTGTGCCATAAAGGTTGACTTTTAAAAGGCCTTTGACTCCTTGAAGTGAACTTCCTAATAAACACCATAAATGCCTTTGGCTTCCTAAAGCTTTTTATAAATTGGATAAACTAGTGTATTATTACAGTCTCATATAGGGTATTGGTGAATAGAGAACTTATAAATAGTATCTCAGGACATTGAGCCCGAAGCCTGACAAAATCGGGCCCAAAGGCTCAAACATGAGGTTGAGCCCGATCAGGCTTGGGCCTGACCTATTTTTAAATATTTTTTATTTTTTAAATAAATATATAAAATTCTGAAATAAATAAGGTGAAACTCAATTTATTTTTAAACAAAGTGAACCATAAAGATTATACATGAGAAATGCAACATTCATTTAATTAACAAAAATGCTTAATTAAAAAATTAATTTTTAGTGAATGTATAAATTAAATATACATAAAATGATAAAATGAACAAGTTAAAACAAAGTTTGTTTTAAAGGAAATGAACCAAAAAGATTATATATTAGAAATATAATATTAATTTAATTAACAAATAAAACAGTAATACTATGAAAATCATTTTGTTATCAAAACAAAAGAGTACCGTTTAATAATATTATCCAATTTTTTTAATGATACAATTTAAAAAAGTCAAAATGAAATTATTAATTAGTGTTGGAAAGTGGAGACTAGAGAGTGAGTATTGAAGTTAAGTAAAGTAAACAAAGAGAGACAACAATTTAGAATCTGGAAAAAAAAAAAAACTCACACACAGACACACACATAAGTAAATAATTATATCTTCAATTACAGTTACAAAATGCTAAAGCAATCGCATGAAGAATAAAAAAATCTAGAAACAAAGATTAAGATAACAAACTTGTAGTAGAGGAATGAGATAATTAATCGTTATAATCAAGATCGTCAATTGTCCATATTGCTTTATCTGGATATAGAAACATTATTATGTAAATTATATCTAATAGAACTTATGAAAATAATCAATTAAATATATCTTTATCATCAAATATTTTATTAAAATATTTTTCAGTTAAATGACTGGTCTCCTCCTCCTCAGTATCTATATTAATATAAAATTAAAAAAATATAAGATAAGATAATGTCTTAAAATTGACAAAATTGATATATCGTGAAGAATAAAGTTTACGCTCAATATCTTTATCATCTAATTAACTTCGGGCACATATAAGGGTTTCAACAACACTAGGATGAAGTCGAGCATGATGAGGACTATTAACCTGACTACTAGTATTAAAAGCAGACTCTGAAGTAATAATAGATGTTGGAATTTCTAATATGTCTCATGCAATTACTTAATTATCGACTGTTATAGTAGATAAATCAGTGTTGATATTCTAATTTATCAAACACTCGACCAATATAGTTGCTAACCTTTCACTTGTATGTGGTGTTGACATATAAATGAACCTACCATTTACAAATATAACCAAATATCAAACATAACATAATCAAAAAATAAATGATAACAATATTAAAGAATATAATTTACCTCAATAGTCTATTGAGTAGAGTCCAATCGTTGTCAATATAATGTGCTATCACTGCTATATAACCCTTATTTTAGTTATCGACTGTCTACTTGTCTATTGTGATGCAACTCATCCTTCACTACTTGACAACATCTTTTTCCTTTCATTTTGATCCTCTTAAATCTTCATAATGTCTTTCTTCAAGGTATTCTAAGTTGGGATCTTGAAGGTCGATTGCAATGAGGTAATCAACATCCTAAATCTTTTTCTATTAACTATATAGATAGTGGATGTTCATCACCAATGACCATATTAGCAATTAAAAACCTTGAACTATTGCTGTCATAAGATGTAGTAATCATTTCATTCTTCCCTCTCATTAGGTTAGGGGTGAAAAATGTTTGACCTCTTGATATAATCTTCTTTTTATTACACAATTCTATATGTCTCTTTAAATGAGAGGTTTTACTTTTTGAACTCCCGACCAACATCTTGTGATAACATTTACATTCGACCTTTTTTACTTTGTCCATTGATCTAGTCTTGTTAAAGTGATTCCAAACATCACTTTTCAATGGACCTAGATTTCTATCTTCACTTAGTAATGGATTATAAGTATCCATTTGTATACTCTTCAGTATTGAGTTAGAACTCTCCACTGAAGGAATATTCTCATCCATATGAAACAATCAATATATATGACTATATAAGTTATTCATGAATATTTACATGTATACTAAATTAATGGCAATTTAACATAAAGTAAGATAATTAATCATAATCACATATAGGAGTATATTACTCTATACATATATGATGATGATGATTAATGATGATGATGACAACATATCTGGACAATTTCTACCTCACACTTCCACATGCTAGCATATTGTTGTTCTTTTTGCCCTTTGAGAAAACATGAATGTCATGGTAAAGATTGTTGATGTCCTTAGAAAGGAGAAACTAGGAACTTATATTATTTAATCCTTTAAAAGGTTTTTCGAGTTGAATAACCAGTGCTAATCTATTAGACCATTCAAGTAAAAGTTTTCCTAGAGACATAACACAATCTAAATTAAAAATTCCGTCTGATCCTAATGTAACATGCTTTGGTGTGTATTTTGTAGGAAATTTTCGTATCTTATTATCTTTTCGATAGTATCCAAATCAATTTAATTCTTCTTGTTTAACTGGTCTATAATTCCAATAATATTTTGATTGATTTTCTCTTTTTCATTTTTCTCCATTGTGGCTAGTTTCGGGTTGTTCAACGGGTTTTGGTTGTTCCATATATACTTCTTCATCTGATTCATATCCATAAATTATATTTTAGATGCAGATACTTTAGAATTAACCGAATCTACTGGAATTTTCCATATTAATACAATATTGCACACATAAGATCAATAATTGATTGTTACTTTTATTGGAACTGTAGATAAATGAAAGCTGGTTCACTCCTAAAAGTATGGAGGAATTCTGTAAGAAACTCAAATCATCAATGAATGATGTAGAGAATTGTCTATAGGGACGTCAAATTTGGCCTAGCCTGACCCGATACTTCAAAAATAACGTCATTTTTGACGTTTTTCTTTAAAAAAGTATGTGGTGGGCCGGGTTGGCGGGCCACGGATTGACCTATCACAATCCGTTAGGCCACAAGCCACCCTAGCCCGCTATCGGGCTGGGTCGGGCCACATTCCTGATTATCTATAAATATATGCTATTAGATTAGTGATAATGATTTTGACAACCATGTGTGAAATCATAGATGCTGAAGTGAGTATGTATGTTCATCATTGTTCTATAGAACCATAGGGTGTGTATAATAATTGTATGGCATAAGAACACTAACAGAGATGGAGAATTTAGGCTATTGAAATGAACATGTAAGTATGAAGGAAAAAAATGCAATCTTGAACTGAATCATTAAATTTCACTTGCAGAAATTTAATAAGCAAGAAGTAACATTTTATCAAAAAATAGATTAGTAATTCACTTGCAAAACTAGAATCTTGTTATTAAAACTAGAAAAGAGGCACAAAGTTGGTTTAGCTACAGAGGTAGAGGTAGTCAGGATGGGGCACCATAAAGTCAGACTGTTAAAGGAGACATTGATAGATAATGAGCAATGGTTGAAGGACAACTGGCGAGCTGCAGTTACGAATGAGGGCGACTGGGAGAGTGGGGGAGAAAATGACGTAGTTTGATGTTATGGACTAGTTTTTACCTATACGTAAACAACTTTACACCAATTTAAACAAAATATCCTCGTATAAAATGACGTCATTTTGCATCAAGTGTAAAATGACCTCATTTTCAAATTATTTATAATAAAATCTCCTCTTTCACATAAAATAACGTTGTTTTGCACTAGGTGTAAAATGACTTAAAAAAGAATCTCCTCCTCCTTATGAAACAATAATGCAAAATGACTTTGTTTTATATAGAGGATAAAGGAGGATATTCTATTTTAAATGATGTAAAATGATGTCCTTTTACGTCAATTAAAACAAAATTTTCTTTGTATAAAATAATGTCATTTTGCTATAAGTGTAAAATGATGTCGTTTTATGCAAAACGTTTTAGGTGGTGCCAATTTCATTTTAGCTAGTAAAAATGAATGTTCACAAATAACACTTTCATGGTGATAAGGATTCATAAATTTTCTTTTGTTTCCCATTTTCTGTGTGTGTTCAATTCATAAGGGAGAAGTATAGGGGATTTTTAAATGGTAAATATCATAACATTTTTATGTATCCTTTGCAAGAAAATCATTTGGTAAATTGTCAATTTCAACAACTTATCCTCTTATTATCTTCCAACATCCTATATTGTCATATATAGTGTTATGTTATTGAAACAATGGATTAAAAATCAAATGAGATACCCGATTTTCTAATGAATATAAACAAATTACTGGATATAAACACATTTATCCTCTTTTAATGAAATGTTTTAGTTTTTGATTTTCCAACGTGAAATTATGCTTCGGCAGTACATATTTGACATCTCATATTTTAATTATCAATTACATCCTTCCTCTCAATGCTTTTGTAGCTACTTTAAAATGCGTTTCCAACTTTGAAGCCCTCCAATCAGCTACAAGGTATGCCCATTCTTGTAGTTTTAAGTTTGTCCAACATTTTGTCCTAAAACTAGGACAACCTTTAAACAGACTAATATGATTTTAGCTTGTTGCTTTTCTTAAAATCAATGAACTGTAGCATTTGTTTATCCTTGACATAGTTTCTGTATGAGAGATTTGATTTGTGAATCTTCCCGTTTGAATAGAGCTACGGACTAATTTTATTTTACCGTACTGTTTTTACTCAATTTGATCTTTGATAATTTTACTGAATTTGCAAGTATGCTATTGACAGGAAAGAAGCGTAAGCCTTTAAAATCAAAGGCCGGTTGACTTCTTTTCCTTTTCTAGAAAAATGGGATAGTATCCACTAACAATTATGCCTTACTTTTCTAAGGACTAACTTTAGAAATAAAATTTTGTTATTTTGGAGAATTGACTAAAAATGAAGGCTATCTAGCTATGATATTTAGGCTATGCTCCTTTGACCAAAAGAATGTATGAGACATTTTATTTGTAATTTTGGATTGTTACAAGTCTTGGTCTCAGCTACTGTCATGATACAAACTTTTTAGTAGGACCATTCCAACATATTTTGTAAGATTAGAATTATTTTATGATTGTTCTCTTACATCGTACATTGAAACTATTTTGAATTATTTCATAGTTGTTCTCTTACATTGTATACTGTTTGAACAAATTTATGTAAATACATTAGAAATTTTATTTTTTACATTCATCGCTCGTTTCAGTTTAAGTTCAAATGAAAATGCCGAAAGAACAAAAAGGATTGTGGTTGTCTTAACTATATGGTTGCACTTGCGTAATGTTATTAGTTCACTACTGAGTTTGTTGGCATCGGAGGCTTATTTATATAGTTATAGGCCCAAGGGTTAGAAGTTATTTTTTAAATTTTTATGCAAATCGAGATTATGTGAGGCGAATTGTGCATGACAATGATGAGTCATGTATTTCAATGGTTAAGATGAATAGACAAGCTGTGAAATGCAAGAAAGTATAGGAGGATTAAATTCAACAAAAAATATGCTTATTGATGAACAAGTAGCAATTTTCTTATATATTATTGCTCATCATGCTAAACATTTAGTTATTAGGAAAAATTTTAAAAGGTCAGGTGAGACAATTATTCAGTGTTTTCATAATGTTTTAAATGCAGTGATGCATTTGCAAGATCTTTTGTTTAGAAAAACTGAGCTAATACCAACAAACTCTTCGGACCATCGATGGATGTGGTTTACGGTAGATAATCACCCTATTACTTTTATAAGAAAATATAGTGAATGTGATTAAGATTCCTCATTATTTTTTATTTCATTTGAATTGTAGAATTACTTTGGTGCTCTATATGGGACATATATCAAGGTTAATATGTCAATTAAAGATAAGCCTATATTTCGAACTCATAAGGGAGACATTGCAATAAATATGTTAGGTATGTGCACACCTAACATACAATTTGTTTATGTTCTTCTTAGTTAGGAAGGGTCAGTAACTGATAGTCGAGTTCTTCGTGATGCAATTACTAGGAGACGTGGACTAAAAGTGCCTCATGGTAAGCTTTCCTATATGATATAGGAAGGTTGTTTGAAATTTTGTATATGAGATAATGTACATTGAATAACTTATGTAGTGCTTTTTTATATAGGTTGCTATTACCTAGTCGACGTAGGTTATGCAAATTGTGAGGGCTTTCTTACACTTTTTAGGGGTCAAAGGTACCATTTGAATGAATAGCGTCAAGGTTATCAGCCAAGAATTCCAGAGGAATTTTTTAATATGAAACATGCGACTGCACGCAATGTAATTGAGAGATGTTTAGGGTTACTAAAAATTAGGTGGGTTATTCTTAGGAGTCCATCATTTTACCTAATAAAGACACACAATCAAATTATTATAGCTTGTTATTTGCTTCATAATTTTATTAGGCAAGAGATGAGTTTTGATCCCATAGAGAGTGATTTAGGGGATTATTTTCACACCAATCCAGTTATTGAGGAGGAGTGTATAACTGCTATTGAACCAACTAATGCTTGGACAAATTGGAGAATAGAATTGGCACGCAAAATGTTCAATGAATGGCGAACATCTAGACAAAATGAAAATTTACATTTTTTTAGATATTCTATTATGTTTGAGTGTTAAGAGGTTTTATATTATTGTTTATGTAAGTTGTTATACTCTTTGTTGTTTAAGTTGTACGATGTTATTGTAGACTATATTGTTCTCATAAGCTATTGATGCTTAATGTTAACAAAATGAAGAATTTTATGAATGTTTTATTTTTCCTTTATTATAATGATTATTTTTTTATTTATCAATATTGCTTTAATTTGGTATATAAGTATGTCGAGGAATTCCCGTCAACTATTGATTCTCAAAGTTCAAAAGGAACAAAAAGAAAATGGGACTATAATGAGGATGGTGTACTAGTTTCCTACATGGTTGATTTGCATAATGTGGGAACGTACAATGCTGATACTGGATTTAAAGCTGGCTATCTCATTGAATTAGAAAGAATGGTAGCAACAAAGCTCTCAAATTCAAACTTAAAAGCCAGACCTCACATATAGTCTAGGATTAAGACTTTAAAGAAAGAGTGGAGCATTGTTTATGATATGGTAAGGAAAGATACTAGTGGATTTAGATGGGATACCGAAAGGAAAATCGTCATTGCTGAAGATCATGTATGGGATTCTTACTTAAGTGTAAATATTGAACTTTTAACTTGTTTTAAGTATTTTCTTTAACTACTTTCTTGTCATCTATATAAATTATTGATGTTTTTTTTTTCATCTTGCTATAGTCACAAAGATGTTGCTCAATTTCAAAGGAAGAGTTTTCCTTTCTATAATGAATTGACTGGGATCTATGGAGAAGATCGTGCAACTGGAAATGACACATAAACTGCTGCGAATATTTTTGAAGAAATGGAAAGGCAAAAAGGTGTATGTAGGATAAATGAAGGTGGTGAAGATCAATATGAGCATGGTTTGCATGATATAGATGAGTCTTTTACCCAACCTCAAACATCAAATCTTGAAAGACAAGTAAAAAATATTTTAGCAAGAAGGAGTAATGATACAGGAGAAGCAAGCCATGTAGATTCAATTATTGTTGCTGCCAGGATGTTGGGTGATACTGTGAATCAGATTAGAGAAAAATTGTGTAATAGTATTGGGACTGAAACGTATATTCAACAAAGAGTTGAACAGTTAAATGGTGCATTGGGTGAGATAGAGGAACTCACAGCTGATGAAAAAGATAATGCTTTAGGCAAAATTCCTGACCATCCTACACAAATGCTTGTATTTTCAGTCTTGTGCCTTCTCGAAGACTTGGGTGGGTTAGGAGGTTTCTTACCACACATTGAAGATTATGTTGAAGTTTAAATATTTTGTCTAGTTATTTAAAATAGGGTTGAATTTTTTTTCAACAAATTAACTTTTTAGTAATTTAAAGCTCCATGTTATATTTATTTTCAATATCGTTCTACTGTTATTTTATATTGTAATTGCGACTATATAATGAATGTTGACATAAGTCGGACCAAATTCAAGAAGTAAATGAAGAAAAAATTAACTACTGCAAAATATTGGAAAGTCATATGATAAGAAGAAATTTAATAATAATAATAATAAATAAAATTAATTAATAAAACCAATAATAATAAGAATAATAATAATAAGTAGAAAATTAATAATAATAATAATAATAATAATATAAAGAATAATAAAAAGAAGAAAATTAATAATAATAATAATAATAATTAGTAATAAGAAGAAGAAGAATAAAATTAATAATAAGGAATTTAATAATAAGAATAAT
>JANQAP020000144.1:3407888-3418189 GCA_026874005.2 Erythroxylum coriaceum
GTAATTACAACATATGAGACAAAGGTTACATTAAGCTATTGTTGCCCTCTTATAATAACTAGGGAAGAAGCTAAAATTTCATACTTGCTCTGTAAAGGGTGTAGGAGGGTGACCTTTTGAGACTAGGCTCCGACACAAAAATTCCAGCATTGAAGTATAGAGAAGGAGGAGGACCCAATTCAGCAGGACAGTAGCCGATCTTGTACTGTGGAGTGTGGTTCTAGTTCTTATAGAAACAATCCACCACAGGTAAAAATGCCCATCAGGCAGATCAAATAAGTGAACTATGTAGTTGAATACTTGGATATCCCCGTCCAAGTATATCATCTTGCTATCCAAAATGCTGACAACCATTAACCAGATTGAAAGCCATGTTAGGATAAGAAAACAACCCAAAACTTCTGACTACGAGGTGAATTCCCTTTTCTCACTCTCCATTATGCCATAAAAGATTCAATTTTCTTCACAAACTACAGAAAATGAAACTAGCCAATTTTGCAGAATATTATATGGACTAAAGTCTGTTCATTATATATGTTAGCATTCATAACTTCAATGCAGAAAATGTTCCATAAAAATTTAGCTTTAGTCTAAGTTGTTGAAAATTTTCTTTCATTCACCCGCACATTTTGCATGCATATATTAACTAACTTGATTGGAGGCAACTCATTCAAGTATAGATCCAAACCACCAACTTGCACAAATTTTAAAAACACCAAGAAACATACAAACCCCACCGAATAAAAAGAGCATCTAGTGCCTAAGTTTCTTCCTTTCTCTCAAGCCCAAATCAACTGTCGTCGATCCAAATCTAGGCTTCTTTGACAAAATCTTCACCGCACCTCCATGAACTCTTTATCACAACAAAAAAGCAGGGCATTCGAAGTTAAGAGAGGAAGAATAAATGTAAATTTATTAGGTTCACTAAACCAACTTTAGGTTTTTCTGTTTTTTCAAATTTATTAAATATAAAATAATTAGTTGAAAAAGAAAGAACACAGGGACAACCACATGATAAAGACAATAATCTGACATTGCTGGCTAGCTACATAAGCGATATTAATAAAAAATTTAATACAATAGCTAACTACATAAGCGAGGTTAATAAAAAAATTTAACGATAAATATTTTCACAATAAATTAAATTTTTAAATTTTTTAATACTACCTTTTAAATTTTAAATAGTATTATAAAATTAAGTAAAATTTAACCCATCCTTAAAAAGTACAATGGCCCTTTTATGAGATTTTTAACTTTTGAAGAACATTGATATCACGTGACTCAAGCAGAAGGTGGAATTTTGCTTAAAAGGCGTATGATCATCTGAGTGGAAAGCCCATATATGAAATCACCGAATTTAAGAGCTGAAAGTGGTATGATCAAAAGAAAAAAAATTGAGGCAATTTAGCTAAATTGGAAGTTGTTAATGATCAACTTACTGTCACGCCATAGTCATTAATTCATCACGAGATGCTACCGTAGCTTCAACTTTCAAACAGCTTTCTCCTGATCCGTGGACACAAATTTGATAAAAATAATGAAAAAGCAAAAAAGAGTAGAGACACACTTATGAAGTCAACACATCCATTAGTCTCCTGGGACGCATCAAACTGTTGAGCTGTAGAGATTGAGCACGTGCCCGATAATGTAATGTGACACTGCTGCTACCATCAGGATCTCAAAACAATAAGCAATGCGAAACCGATACTTATTGATCATCATATTTTTCATGTAAGACTCCTTTATCGGACAAGTAGGCGCCAGAAAAATTCAGTTAATTGAATCATATGACCTTGAGAACTTCTCCTAGAACGAGACCCCACTGAGTCCAGTGAGTGCCACCCTGAGTCAAAATTGTGACGAACCAACATATCATATCTCCTCTGATACGCATTTAACTCCATAGGTAAAGGAAACAACATAACCAAAATCACACCTGACAGAATACAGCAAACGGATCTCTTAGTGGCCCATCACATGACAACTCACTTGTACTCCCGTCAATGAAGGTTCCGTCAGCAAAAATCACCTAATTAATGGTGCATCATCAATTGAAAAGATAACCTTCATATCATTCAGTTTCATCTTAAAAATAAAAAGACTACAGTTCCTGGAGCAAGCAACTATATCAAAGAGAGCAACAATATTAACTCTAGGCATGTCAAATGCAAACAAGAGAATTGCCCATGACAACAAAAACAATCACTCAAATGATCCAAATAATAAAGGTATAATGACCTTTAACATGGAATACCAAGAGCTATATAAACACAAGGGTTGGCAAATAACTTATACAAGAACGTGGTAGAAAATGAACAAAAAAATATGGTCAAACCTCTGATGCATATCCTGGAGTTCTCCCTGCAACTGGTTTGGTGAATGAACCTACCGGCGAGCTTCTTTGCACAGCCTCACAGAATGCAATGAGACGCTCACAGTTTCCAAGCTGCACTGCCTGAAAAGCATTTTAAGATTCTGTGAAAAATCATCATAACTTTCTCTCTGTCTCTCTCTCCAGGTACTCTTCTCAATTACTTTTAAGCTAATAATATAGAAAGAGCCAATAGAACACAAAAGATGAACAACAAAAAGCTTCAAATTTCCTACTAGGTTCATGCAGAAAGCATCTTTGAACTAAAAGCTTCAAAATCCCTACTAGGTTCATGCAGAAAGCATCTTTGAACTAACATATCCCATCATGCAAACATTTTTATACTGAGAGTATCTCTGGAGGTTCTGACAAGGTATGATAAGAACACACCTGGACTATATCACGACGGATGACACGAGGTAAGGGCTGCACCTTGTACCCTTTAGATGCCATGACTTCAGCAATTAGAAAAGTTCCCTTCAATATAGAAGAAAAGTTTAACTCCACTACCAGATACTGGACATGTATGTAATCAATGAGCAGGCAGCCCCACTACCTTGATTGCCTCACCAACCATTTGAGGTGCAAGGAACAAACCCTGGAAATATGCTCGCATAACATTGCCAGCTGTTGAGCCACATTCTAATCCAAGCCCTGGTGCAGAGAGACGAGCTGCTGCTGCTTCTACCAAGCTTCTTCTCCCTGCAACATATCCACCACATGGCGCAATGGTTCCACCGGGATTTTTTATCAAACTGCCAGCAATCAAATCTGCACCCTGCCCGACATTGATCAGAAATACTGTCATCTTTCATCAGGCAACCAAATGAAGATTGAATAACATACCACCATTGGAGGTTCAATGTTTTCAACGAATTCACCATAGCAATTATCCACCATCACCAAGCAGTTAGGATTCTGCACCTGCAAGCATATATGTGAGACAGATTGATACAATAAAAGTCCCAGGTGTCTTAAGGTGTGAAATAATAGTGCATGGTCAATGCATACATGCTTCCATTATAAATTTCCACCAATATACTGGGGACTAAACATATCAGGCCATAAGGATTATCCTGTCAAAAGTGAAGGAAGGTACTGTCCAATGTGAGACAGTAAAACCCAACAGGTTTTGTCTATAAAATATTAGCACTGAAATATTATAGATCTCAACAAATATAAAAGCTCTCACAAAGGGATTTTACTGCTTGAAACATAAAATTGTTGCACTCAAGAAATCACAAAAATCATTTTTATTTTCATGTACCCAGTAAGTTTAGATAGATCAGACAAAATTTACAGCAAGAACTAAAATCCCAACAAGCTTACCTTGATCATCTTTATAGCTTTACCAATTTCATTCACACTTAAACTTTGGCGCCACGAATAACCACAAGACCTCTGTATGAGGGCACATTTTGTATGAGGTTTTACAGCACCCATCAAGGCATCCCAATCAAGTTTACCACCTTCAGCAAGCTGCAAAACAACAAGGTCAGAGAATTTCTAAGCCAAAAATGAAAAATTCACTATGGATATTTCTTAGAAACATACAGGAAGTTCTCGGTACTCCACTCCAAAATCTTTCAAGGAACCCAGTCCATGGGAGTCCCTCTTTCCAATAACTTCCTCTAATGTGTCATATGGAGCACCAACAACTGCTAAGAGCTGAAAATTATATTAGTCCAAACAATTTCCAAAAATCATGACTGTAGAACAACCACAAGATTATAGAGAAACCTCATCTGAAGGAAGAGAACATTAAAACAATTGCTCACCTCATCCCCTGGCCTCAAAATTGCAAATAAAGCACAAGTGATAGCATGTGTTCCTGAGAAGAACTAATAGTACAGGAGCAAAGCTTTAGTCTGTAGCATTTACGAAGGAATAAAAGTAATTTATAAAGATAAAAACACAAGATATGTCAAACCTGTGAGCGAACAATGGCAGATTCAGAACCCACAATATGTGCAAAAGCTTGGTCAAGTGCTTCACGACCACCAGCCTCATCATGACCATAGCCCGTGGATCCACCAAAATACTGATTTTATGACAAAAGCATAAACATACTTTTATGGTAGCATAACCCTTTATCAACATCCAGAGGGGGCAGACACTTCGATGTAATCTACACTACCTTAGCTGGACATGTATAAGCCAAAATACCGCACTGAAATCTGACATGCCTATGTTAGTCGTTTTAGTACACCATCTTTCATTCATCCAAAATGCCATTGACGACATTGTGCAAGTGCTCAAGTTCATAAAGAGCTATCATATGTGGTCACCAAGGATATATTGAAGAAATTAATTATCAATGATGGATCTTATAAAACAGAAGCCGTCTATGTATTGCTTCCCATTTCATCTGCTTTTACAATGAAAATTGCTATGCATCTGATGTGGACTTTTTTTTGTCCCCAAGCATGTTAGTCCATAGGAAAACATTCAAGACATAGAGCATTACCAAACTTTAGGGTCAAATACACCAAATACTTGGAGCATTACCAAACATAATATTTCCTTTTTAAATGATGTCCTCTTGTTTATATGGTAGTTGCTAGACATACAAATTGATAATTATTTAGGGAGTAAAGTGAAGAAACAGGAGGTTTCAATGTATTCAATTCTGAAATGTATGTCGACCTTCAAGCACATTACATTACTTTTTTGCAGGTTAAATTTAGAGTATGTATACTCACATGACTTCCAACTCGAGCAGTTCGGAAAGCTTTTAGAACACGGGTTGTATTGCATGCCACCAAATTATCTACAGCCTGAAACTCTGAATTCAAGGAATCCACTGCTTTCACAACCTACCCACCAGAAAATAGAAGAAAGCTCTTATATTATCCATGTGCATCAAGGCTCAGCTCGAAAAATACTTAAAATAAACAGTAAGTGTCAATTTTAAAGTAGACAGAGAGTCCAAGAATACTTGAATAATCACATATAAGTTTAAAATGGCTGCAAAGAAGAAGATAAATTACTGGATAAGAGTTTGATTACTTAGACACCAGAATCATTACAATGTTACAGTTTTATTAACCCACTTAAGCTGCTGCTCCTGTCTGTTTCAAGAATCAGGGTTCTGAGTCAGCCTTCAGTCAAATCACGACATGAGGAAAAAAAATGGCTCTCAGGTTAAGAATGATTTGTGAAACAAAGATATGAAAATTTGTTTCACTTAATATTTTATACATAGGTAAATTTATTATAATCAAGTTGTACAATATATAACAACTACACAATTTGTAATATTCTAATTCATGCTGAAGCATAGATATTAATCAAGCCTAGTTTGTTATAAATATAATTGACTTGATCTCTATTTAGAGCATTTATGAAAATATCTTTAAGTTGTTCTCTAATTTTCACATATTAAAGATCATGTTTTGCTGCACTTTTTCATGAACAAATGACTGTCAATCTCATTATGTTTAGTTCTTTCATGAAACACAGGATTAGAAACAGTATGTAGAGCAGCTTGGTTGTCACCCCACAACTTTGTTGATATTGAGACTTTAAGATAAATTTCAGTGAAGAGCTAATATATCCACATTATCTGACACATTGATTGTGCCATAAATCTATATTCAAATTTTGCAATAGACTTAGACACAACATTTTGTTTCTTAATTTTCCATGACACAATAGCTAATAGTGGATTCTGTCCAATTTGTACATGAGAAACACTCGATGTGGGTATGTCAATACAATATCTCTCATTTAGAAGGATTTGTTTTAGAGCAGCCCGACGATGAATTTTTGGGGAAGACATGAATTCACTTATGCTTCTAATAGAATGTGCAATATCAAAACAAGTCACTATAAGATAATTTAATTGTCCAACCAATCTTCCATATTTGTTAGGATCTTCAAATAAATCTTCATCTTCTGTGAGTTGTAAATTACGAAGCATTGGAATACTGCATGGTTTAGCTCCCAATTTTTCAATATCAGTTAATAGGTCCAATACATATTTCCTTTTAAGATAAAAGAAATGTCTTTCTTGCTTCTTCTCATCTTTACTCACAAAAATACTTTTAAACCACCCCAAATCTTTCTTATGAAATTGATTATAAGAAAAGGACTTTAGAGATGAAATTCCTATGGTATAATTTCCTATTATAAAAACATCATCCACATACACAATATGGAGAATGATGTTAGATGCAAATGTTTATAGAAAATCAAGTGGTCAAACTTACTCTTATAGTAAAATGGTCAAATTGGACCTTAAGTTTTATCTAAAATTCAATTTAAACCATAACATTTCAATATGCAGAAAAAAAAAATCCTAACGTTCTACAAACATTTAAAAAAGATCTCAATTCATCATCCTCCTTAGGAAAGAAAGGAATGTGTTGTGAAAAGGTAATATTAGTTGATACAAGATACCTGTTAGGAATAGAATAGTAGCAACAATACCTCTTTTATAGACAAGAGTAGTCCAAGAAAACACATTTAAAGAATTAAGATTTAACTTAGTTATTGGAGACTAATATTATGAAGAAAACAATTACTACTAAATATTTAGGGTCTAATAGGGAATAAGGGTTTAGTAGAAAAAAGAACACTATAAAAAAATCTTATCACAAAGAATAGATGAGTGCATATGGTTAATAAAAAATAGGATATGGAAACAACATCAGCCCAAATTTGTTTGTGAGTATGCATTTGCAATGAGAGTGCTATAGTCGTTTAAAGAAGATGTTGATTTTTTCTTTCAACCACACTATTTTGAAATGGTGTGCCAACAAATGAGGACCGATGAACGATGTGACTTTGAATCATATAATTTTGAAACAATGTGAATATAAATTCTTTAATATATTATCACTTTTCAAAGTATGGATAGAGACATTAAATTGCATTTTTTTCGGCAAAAAAAAAAGTAAAATGGGAGAATAATTCAAAATATTGTTCATTAAATAAAGTCAAGTCACACGAGAGAAATTATCAACAAAAGTAACAAAATATTAAAATCTAGTTTTGGATACAACAAGACATGGACCCTAAACATCGAAATAAATTAACTCAAAAGGAAAATTCGCTCTTTTAGCGACATGAGGGATTAAGGATAGAAGATGATGTTTGGCAAAATAATAGGACTCACAATTTAAGGAAGATATATTGTGAAATTGAGAACGCAACTTCTTCAATAGAGGTAAGGAGGGATGTCTTAACCGACAATAAATTTCAAAGGGGGTTAAGACATTCGAACAAGCAATGTTTCTTAGCACATAAGTATCCAGTACATAGATACAATTTTATTCAAGTCCTTTATTAATAATTTTCTTCGTCATAAG
Source organism: Erythroxylum coriaceum (assembly GCA_026874005.2). Taxonomy (NCBI): domain Eukaryota; kingdom Viridiplantae; phylum Streptophyta; class Magnoliopsida; order Malpighiales; family Erythroxylaceae; genus Erythroxylum; species Erythroxylum coriaceum. Next base: position 3,415,572 of record JANQAP020000144.1, read on the forward strand.
ATCTTGAAAAATAAAATTATTATAAAAATAAGATATATCAATTTTGGGGCACGATTGAGTTTGCTCACAAATATTAAATTAAAGAAAATTTTGGGTAGGTTTAAGATAAGGATAAGGAAACTAATGGAGTAGGGTTAGATCCATCGGGTAACGTAATATGGGAAGGGAATGTATAAGCAAAAAAAAAAGACTAGAATTACTTGTCATATAATGAGGCACCAAAATCAATGACCCATTGGAAGGAAAAGGAGACAAGTAATTATGTTACCTAAGTCAGCAATAGCAATGATAGGGTGAGATGAACTCTTTAATATTTCTAGATACTGAGTGAATTTTGCAAACTTATCTGTAGGAACTATGATTTTCGTCTTAATGGATGAGTTAGGTGTAGTAGTAATAGCTACATCATGAACTGAATGGAACTTTTGATATTTGTTTTGCAAGTCATATGTGTTGAGTATGGCCTGGCTCATGAAAATAATGAAAAACAACTCTTGCATCCTGACTTCTATTATCCCAACTTCCTATCTCTCCTCTATTATTACTCTTATAATATGACTACTAACAAATGCATTAGAATTCTAAATAATAAGGGTAACAAACGCATTGATATATGTGTGAAGTATTCAAGTAAAGACCTCATTGAAGGAGGAAATCTCAACATTAAAGAGAATTTGGGATTTAGCAATCTCAAACTGAGAGTTAAGACCAACTTAATGTCATTGCTTTAGTTGAATTTGCTAAACTTTGACATTATAATTAAAGATAACAAAACATTAAGTTCATCTTTTTGAGATTCATAAAATTGGCTAGAAGAGACTAATCTTATTGTTCAATACGATAAAAACCCTTACACACTTCATAGATACGAGAAATGTTCCCTTTTTTAAAGTACAGAAATTTTAAATATTCCATTAATTTTTTGACATACTCATAATGATTGATTAAACTGATGACTTCATTGTATAGAATTATTGATTTGCAAGAATAATTGGGTATCATCTCATAGCCATTCCTAGTGAGGATTGTCCGATGGTAGATTATTAGTGAGATGATGGTCCTCAGAAATACTCTTCAAGGAAATCTAAAAAGTTATGTGATTTTGGACAACACAGGAATGAAATCATTCACAACTAAATTCTTTGTTCGTCAGCCATAGAGATTGTATATCTAAAGAAGTCTAGAACAACTTAATTAGAAAATCTCAAACTTTTAAAAAGTAACGAGAAACTCAAATTTGAGACAAAATACTCCTCCTTATTAAGATATTAAAGCAATAAGACACACGCGTTAGCAGGAGAGAGGCAATACCGAAGAAATTCATCAAAGAGTGGAGCGTTGTTGCACACCCCAACACACGTTAACGTTTGGATGAGGACGTGAAACTTTTGGGAGATGCATGAAGCTCACGTGCAGGGTTTCTGGTGACCAAACTTCAAGGAGAGGTCAGTTGATGAGTGGAGCTCCTACAAACAAATGGTCACCTAAAAAGAGTGACCCAAAAGCTTTTCTAAATTCTGCTTACTATGGGCAGAATTGAAATATGAAAAATTTTTCAGATAGCTAAAAGTGCTTAGGCTCTGATACCATGAACCAAAGAAAAGAAAATGTGTTTTACTTAATATTTTGTATATAGGTAAAGGTTCATATATATACAAATTGCTCAACTACTAATTAGGTAAGTAACTAAGCCCTAAAATCCCTATAATCAAGCTATAAAATGTGTAATAATCTAAATAAGTATTTCTCTCTAACGTTCATCTTGTACCAGAAATTAAACAAAACAATAAACAAAGTTGACAGCAGTTTTAAGGCACGAGTAAGAGGTGCTGGAAATAGCCAGGGGAAACAGAGCTACGAGGCCAAATAAATTTGCTCTTGTTTAGTGCCATGTTTCAAGTAGTTCCGAAGTGCATTAAACATATGATGGCATTGAACTATTGATAATTCGGGTTAATATGAAATATTATTCCTTTTTAATGGAGAACAATTTTGCGGACGCAAGGCAATACTGCAAGATTTGATTTGTTTTTCAGTTTCTCTTCTCATTTTCTCCATCTTCTCAACAACTAATCATATCAATATCCTGAGTTTCTTAACAAACTAAATACAATGACATCAAATGAAAGCACCAACTTTAGATAATCAAACAGAGACAAGTGTAGCTGGATTGAAGCGATAGAATTTTTGTCCGTATTTCAACCATCCAATCAGCAATCAAACAGAAAATCACATAGCAAATGGGCACTTGGGTACTGATACTTTCTTTGCATCCAAACATGTAAAAAAGAGGGGAAATATAAGCTTCCTATATTTTCAGGGGAAAAAGAACAAAGCAGGTTAACAGCGTCAGTTTTAATCTCTTATTACCTCTGGCACAAATGGGTTGTCATGATGATGGAAGGCAACTTGGGAGCTTGAACAAACATTAACTGTGGGAGTAGGTGCGGAAACTGCCATGGAATGCGCAGGACAAGCAGGGAAGGCGGATGATAAGACCCATGCCTTCATTCTTCAGAGCACTCTTCAAGTCGCAGGATACTCTATTTGTTTTATTTTTGAAGAAATGGCGTGCCACCCTATCCTTCTAAAATTAAAATTAATAATTTTCACCCAAT
>JANQAP020000144.1:3515236-3528867 GCA_026874005.2 Erythroxylum coriaceum
GAGAAAAAAGAAAAGAAGTTGATACAAAGGTTGCAAATTTATAGCCAATAAGAAAAAAGAAAGATTGGAAGTTGAACGTATACCACCTTCGCAGGATAGCCTGTAAATCGTTATGAACAGCAATTTTTGATAACTCTCCAAGCAAGTCATTAGTCACTAGTATTTTTGAATTGCCATTGTTAACCATTGAGCTCACATCAGCTACCATTTTCTTGAGATGTTCTTTTGGCTTCCTAACTTATTATTCGAGAATATCATTTAATTCCTTGGAACGGGAGAAGGGGATGATATGATGTATACTTGCTTCTTGGATGCATTGAGAGTTGTCTTATGCAAGTGCAAATTTTGGATTGATAGATGACCAAAATTTAAATTTAGTCGGCTGTGTCAGGTAATCATTTTCTCTTTACTGTTTTTCCTTAATATGCGATATCTAGTTTGTTTTCCCAATGTTGGCTATCTTTCTTTATATCCATCAAGCTCTTATGGTTAATAAATAACGAATAGTGACTTTTTGTTTATTGCTTAAAGCCATTATCGTAAAACAACGATGATATAATAAGTAAACCATCGATCTTCTTTCACCTGAAGCTTTAAGTTTGCCAAAATGGGAAGAGCTATCAAAACCATTGATCTTCTTTCACCTGAAGCTTTAAGTTCACCGTATCATCGACACTACCAGTTGACTTATCAATATTTTGATAAAAAGAGAGATAAAGAAGAATTACAAGGTGGATAAGTTTTGAAGAGGAAGATGTAATAGTTACTCATGAGATTTTAGAGAGATTGAGAAAGAATGCATTTATTGTCTTAGCAAGTGGGGTTCATTATTGGTCTAAAGAAAGAGAAAATGCAATCATATCCACCCTTATTCCTAGTAGTAGTTTTATTAAGAGGGAGGAAGATAGACTAACGTCAAAAAATTTTAAGGTCTTGAAAATTAGAGCTATGTGTCTGTGTCATCTAACAGCTATTGAAGTCAATGCGTCCATCATTATTTCATTTCATTTGTGAAGGCAGCAATTATTTCATTTCATTAACTCCCTTAAATGCATGAAGGCATCGAGGTGTGTGTAATCATTATTTCATTTCATCTGGGCAGGTGACAATTATTTCATTTCATCAACTCCCTTAACTGAATGAAGGCATCGAGGTGTTTAGTGTAATTGTCCAAATAAAAGAAAGAGTACATTTATACCCCACTTGAAAGTAATATCTGGTATCTTTTCCCATTGTCACCTATCTTTATTTATGTCCATCAAGATCTCACGTTTAATAAAGAGTTATCAGTAAAATTCCAGTCATTGGTTCTTTTTTAATGCCATTAATTGTCTTAGTAAGTAGGGTTCATTATTTGCCAAATTGGTGCAGCTTTGTCATTTGATCTGGGAAGGTAGCAGTTATTTCAGTTCATTAAGTCCCTTAAAAGAGTATGTAAGATGTGTATTACAAGACATAGTAATTGCAATTGAAAAATGGAACTTAGAAAGTAGAACAAATATGTTATTATACAGTTCGAAACTATTCTTTTCCTCTTTAGCTATAAAAAGATCGGTATCACTGAGACAAAAACATAAGAATTTGAGATTAGTTCGGGCCCTTAAGACCTTTCATTACCATTCATCTGAGGATTCAGAACAAATTACAAGTGGAGAATCGTAAGAGATCAATATATGAGCTTCTCTCTGTTTCTATGTGTATTCTAAGGTCTTTTTTGAATTGAAACAAAAAGACAGATAAAGGGACAAGAACTGCTAATGTCTTTTACAGTGGTGTTGGACATCATTGCAATCTTACCACACTTTAGTCCAGTGTTTCCAAAAGTCATTTGGCAAGTAAAGATGAACGCAAACCTGTTCAAGAACCAGGTGGGGGTGATGACGCCACTCTCATCACTAAATACTTCATGTAAGGAAGACAGATACACACATAAGAAGGAGATCATATGAAAGGCGAAAATAGATATAAGTTTTAATAGAAGTCTCAACATAAGATCACTTATAACAACCTTTTTAATTGACATATTTCCTGTTCTGCCAAAGGACTTGAAGATGAGACATCTCAAAGTTGGAAAAAGTAACAAAGCAAAAGATAAAGAGTAACAGCGTTTTCAATATTTATTATAATACCCCTCAGCATCATCCCAGTCGTCATGAAGGCGACGCTGTACAATTAGAAAACCATCTCCTTTGCCCTGAAAAACACAAAGATAAAACTCTTGGCATTTTGTTTTACTGATATCATAAACAGCAGCTACAAGAACCAGATCACAGAGCAAATTACTTGTTTTCGTACTCTAGTAGGCATCTCTCCAAATATACCATCTCAGTACTTTTCATCTGATCTCTCACCCTGCACAAATTCAAATAAAATGTATCATTACCTAAACACCTGAACAGATAAAACCATTCAAGAGTCAATCTACTTTCATTGCAAAATGAATATACCTTTGGAGTACCCTCACCAAGTCCTGCCCCTCCCAGAGCTCTCTTAGAAGGTTGCATTCTGTTTTGATGAGGTGATTTCCCCACTGAAACTAATGGCTCAAAACCAAAAATATCCCTATGATCATTCCTACCTTCAATTATAGTAACATTGACAGTTTGCACTGATTTAGTTGGATGTTCACCAAAAGATGGTGATGATTTCAAAGGTCCTGCTACAAACTCCTTATCCGATAGGAATGACAATATCATTAAAACATACTAAACCTAATCGAATAGCAATAAACATAAATAAAGAGGAATAAACACACACGCTTAACCAAGTCTTCGCAACAAAGTTTTTATCTTTTTTCATTTAGAACCAAGATTGTACCTACAGATCTTCTTTCGTCTTCAGAAGTTGTTGAGGGATGGTAATACCTACACCAATGAAAAAAGAAGGAACAACAATCACAATTTATGAAATGTCAGATTATTAGCTACTATATCACAATGTAGAGCTTTCATTCTCTCTCTCCACAATCCTCTCATTCGTAACTGTTGATGAAACTAAGAAAGCGAAATGAATGAGAAGAGGGAAGGGATTGTCTGTTTGGTTTCCCAAAAATTTTCATATTTGCTTGGATAAACGAAGGACGTGTTGTTATTTTCAGCGTTATATTATTTGTATGGGAATATAGGAAGATGAATGGAAGCATTTCCACCATCCTCAGGCTTGTATCCACCTTTAAACCCATTATACGGTGCCTGGATTAAAGCTTCTCCTCCCTGTAAATGGCAAGTTTAATTAGAATTTCAAATAAATAAAAAGTATAAAAACAAAGAAAACGATTCGATTAATTCACGACCCATCCACAACGTCATTGAGCAGCTGTTACTGCAGCATCATCTTGGCGGTGAGAGAAGGGCTTCCTCCGTTGATCTGATGTTGTCTTAGCTTGGGGTGAAGCAAGAAAAGGAGGACACCGTTGGATGAATTGGATAGTTGGATTGCAATTTTTCTTTGTCATCCCGTTCAAGCTCTAATCTGATGTTGTCTCAGCTTGGATGCGAGAATTAAGGACTCGTCGAAATGGTGGAAACCAACGTTGTTGTTGTTGTCATCGATGTTGTCCTTGCTAATGCGGAGGATGGAGTAATAGCAAGATCCAACGTGGGATCCTCCCTCCAGCTCCATCTTTGAGATCATTTAATTTAATTGGAGAGTGAAGCAAGAAGAGGAGGACACCGTTGGATGAATTGGACGGTTGGATTAGAATTTTTCATCTTCATCCTATTCACACTTAGTATATAATAGTTAATGAGTGTGGAGTCTTTCGATGTACAATGCTCCAGATATGAATTTGACGTGCCTTTTCACATCTCTATACTGTAGCTCCATAGGGTATTCATTTACTCCGAGAGCAACCTTTACTTGGGGCTATTTGTTTATTGGAGACAACATTCTTTTATTTGGCCGTCACAAATCGAACAGGAGCCTTCAGATAAAACAAAATGAATCACTAAACAAGCAACACATATCAGATACTCCAGACATAATTTTAGTAGCCGAAATCTAATAAAATGGAATCCCAATTTCATTTGCGATGGCATGAGCCAACTTTGTCTTCCCACAACCATCGGTCATGAAGCAAGATACCACTTATGAGATTAACTCTGATTCGTTATGGAACATGCGGGTGATAGAAAAGAACAAGCACTTCCACTATCAAAATACATGAAGCAAGATACCACTTATGGGATTGACTCTAAGTCGTGGAACATGCGGGTGATAGAGAGGAACAAACACTTCCATTATCAAATTCCATGAAGCACTCTGAGTCGTTGTGGAACATACGGGTGATAGAGAGGAACAAGAACTTCCACTATCAAATCCTCCAACACAGCACATACCAGATACTCCAGACATAATTTCAGTAGCTGAAATCTAATAAAATTGAATCCCCATTTCATTTACGATGGCATGAGCCAACTTTCTACTGCCATGTTTCCCTTTCCCATGGGTCTATCATTTCCCTCTAAAGAATAAGAAAGAAACCTATGAATGTAAAATTAAAAGCAGGCTAAGGCGAGGCCACTAAGACTGGGAGTCCTAGGCTACCTCCTATACTAGTACATAAAAAAAACTGAATATTACTTTTTATTTTCATAAATTTATTTCCCTTGCAAGCGCAAGTCATAAATAAACAAACAATTGAGGGTTAGTATAAATCAATTTCGATTAGTTCAACTGATTTGATATTGTTATTCTTATTATTAAATTTGTTCTAATAGAAGTTTAGATTATTAAATGTTAGGATAACAAACATAAAGAAAGAATAGTAAGGACAACAAAATTTTTCGTCCTCTTACTTTTGTATTTTTCTCATATTTTTGTATCATTTTTATCAGTTGAATCTTATAATTTTTATATTTTGCAACTAAATCCTTTTATATAACTCTATTAATAGAAAGAATTATGTAACTTATAACTTAATTGACTTAAGAGTTTTGGGTAGACTTCCACATTAGCCATATGACAAAACATAGTTTGGGGGAATTTGTTTTAGACCGTGCGGGCTTCTTCCATTAAACTTTGGTACTAGAATTCTAAAATACCTAAAAGTAAGAATTATTAAAGAAGAGACTTAAAAAATTTCAAAGCCATCTTATACTATCTTTACTCTGTTAGTTTAGGTTGTACTTAGGCAAACTCTCCTGAACTATGGAGCATCCTCTAAATTCAATATTCCATTCATTCTCTTTAATAAGTTCTTTGATCTTAGTTTTTCAATTTAGCAAATGTTTCAAGTGAAAAGTTTCAGGAATTAGATATAGTGGTCTCCTTTCACTCTAACTGTCAAAGTATAAGCTCGTGTCTTCTCCATTCCCAATTTTGTGTTTTAATTTCCTCCAAGCTTCTCTCTTAGTTTGAGAACCTGAATGATGGTCCATAAGGAGTTTGATTTAGGCTTGATTTCCTATAAACATTGATTCTTTAACTAATAAGAGTAAACACGTTGTACTTAAAGAGATTTCTTATTCGTTAGGAGTCTCTAAATCATCTTAGCAAGAAGCACTTGTTGATGGTTTGAATTAGCCAAATACCAAGCTCTCCTTCTTTTATAAGAATTCCATTGTATGTCTACTTTACTTTGGTATAAGGTTCTTTATAAGCATCACATGTCCATAAGAAGTTTCTTATCATTCTTTCCAATACTTTAGTGATACTTTTTGAGAAAGTCATTTGAGAGTTTTAATAGATGTGAAGATTGTTCAAAACAGACTTAATGAGTTATAGTTCCATAAGACAAAATTTTGTTACACTAGTGGCCAATTCTTTTATGGAACATATCAAACAAAGGCTAGTAGTCACCAAAAGTTAGTTTCTTGGTGGAGATGGAGGTTTTTAAATATTTTAATGAAAGATTACTAAGCTTTAGACTAGAGATACTAGAGAGTCTTTGAGGATCTGAGTTAGCTCTAATTAAGACAAGTAGATAACTTTCGTCTCTATTGATGATGAGCCTTGATAAGAGATTAAAAGCGTGAGTAGAGTTCATTATAAGCCTAACAAAGCCTGTAAAACATAAGCAAATCTTCAGCTAAAAAAATGGAATATTCTTTGCTTGGAACATTTTTTTGGAACTTGAAGGAGGGGACCATTCTAATATCGTGTTTAGTGATTCTAGTTAATACCTCCACACATATAAAGAAAGTAGGGAGATAATTGATCACCTTATCTTATTCCTTTACTACTCCTAAATATTTGAGTAGGTTCACTATTCATTAACACGCTGAATAAAGTTATTGTAATAGATTATTCAATCCACCTGATGTATTTGAGAGGGAAACTAAGAGCTTCCATAAATCGTAGTAAGAAATCCCAACTGATAGAGTCAAAGACCTTATAGAAGTCAATTTTCATTGAACAACACTTTGTAGAATCTTTTGTTTGGTAACCTTTAAAAAGTTCTTGAACTAATAGAATGTTATCCCTTATGTTTCTTCCCCTTATTAAGGCATCTTGAGATTTACAAATCACGAAGTCTAGTATAGCATTGTTTTTGGAGGCAATGATATTAGAGATGACTTTGCATATAGTGTTACAATAAGATAAATGCTTATAATCCTTTAGCAAATTGAGATTTGACATTTTAAGAACTAAACAAATATGAATTTTGTTGAATTTCCTAAAAAAGTTTCTACTCAGATACTATTAAATTTCTTTTTAGTAAGTGAAAAAAGATATAAATAACCTTAATATTTAATATGATAAGCCTTTTATCATTTACATCATATTCACTGTTTTCTTTAGGGAAGCTAGTAAATGTTAAATAATTTTCTAATAATATTGATGGGTTTAAAGAGGTTATTTCTTATATTTTAAAATTTTATTCCTTCTAATATTAGAAAGAATTTAAACCTAATTTTTTAAAATAGATTTTTTCTATCAAACAATATAACTTTATTAATGTTTTGTCCCTCTTGTATAAAAGTATTTAAATATGTCATAATCTTTACTCACTACATTGCTAGATAAAATATTTACAAATATGATACTTGTTCTACTATCAATTGTCATACTAATGGAACTTGTCTTAGGAGATGGATTAGGTGGTTAAATACTTAAGAAATTCTTTAATTATTTATCTATCAAAATCAATTAAGAATAACCAAAGTAATTAATCATAATAAACATTCAATTACGCTTCAATAATAAAATAATCAATTTAACATAAGAATTACAACTATAAATAGATAAGAGAAGAAAGATGTAATCAGATATATCCTCTTTGACCTATTCTAATTTTTAAGACTTTAAACATTTAAAATTTAATAGATTCTTCAATCTAAGTGAAATAAACTTCCTTCTTCCTAAAGAACATTTACACTTCATCTTTTAAAGTGAAGGAGAACCTTATAACTATTTTTTTTTCATAAATGAAATGCAATACAAAATTTTTCACAACTAATATAGCTCAAATTCAACATCGATAATGATGTAATATATAAAACTTACCCCTTTTCTTTCTTCAATAAGTGGAAAACTAAGACACAAACCTTTTCTCTTTGATTTCTCTCAAAGAAAAAAGGTTTACATCTTAGTTTTCTTGTCTTTAATAATCATAAATTTAACTTTTTAAAGTCCAATTTTAATATCCATTAATTATGGAACCTTAAGCATTGAATACTCATAAAACTAGCTCTTATGATAATTATTTGAGTAATTTAATCAAGAAGTCCCTATTCGACTAACCAAATTTCACATTTTGAATATTTTGCAATAAGAAATTGATTTTATTTGGTTGATTAAATGCCACATAGCTAACTAACTACTATATATTATAACTTCATTTAGCGAAATGAGTAACCTTTAATTAACTTACCTGGATTCTTATTAGAAAGCTATTTAATCATTTACTTATTTAGTTATCCTTTAGTTAATTATATACCAAAATCAAAATTTTGAAAAGGTTGAATTTTACTTAAACTCTTTCATAAATCATACTTTGATCAATGAAATTACTTAGCATTAAAATGTTTATTCCCATTTTGGGTTGAGTAATGAAATTTTTACATTCTCAAAAAAAATTCTCAAAATGAAAACTTGAGTGCTTTTAAATACAATTTAGTTCAATTTTGTTTTCAAAGAAATTGTGATTTTAAAATTGTTAAAATTAAATAAAACATCAAAAGTAGAAAAATTTTACTAAAAGTCTTAAATCTTTAGTTTCTCTGTATCTTGCATTCTTCAATTAAATTGTCTTCAATATGACCAATAATACTTTCATCTTGATAATTTTGTTCACAAATAGTTTAGATTTGATCCATGTCCAACCTTATTTGTCTGTTTTATTTATCTTCAATTTAATTCTTGATTTCTTTTCCAGTATTGAATGTAGTTGATATATGTCTGATTACGCATTTCAATATTTTGATAACACATGCAAGATAAATAGTTTTCCTCCATACTAAGGCGAAAAAATGACCAAGTACTAAATGACTATAATCAAACTGAATATAACGGGGTAGAACATTTTGTAACCTTAAACACTAAACAACAACTTGAAATTTCAACTTTTGAAGTCGGTAATTATGTCAATGCAAATTTACTGGTGCTCTTACATCTTCCTCTCCAAAGGACTTATTAAAACTGTGGAAAAACTGATGGAGCAGTTTCTATGGGGTAAAGGAAAAGATAAGAAAGGAATTGCAAAAGTGAATTGGAAGCATATTTGTCGACCGAAGGAGGTAGACGGGTTAGGTTTGGAGTCAGCTAGCAAGAACAACAGATTTCTAATGACCAAGAGACTTAGGAGAATCCTACGTGAAAAACAATCATTGTGGATCAAATGGATTCACATTTACATATTAAAGGGAGAGAGTTTTTGGGCACTAAGAATTAAAGATAGTTACTCTTGGTTCTTCAACCAAAGCCTCAGGATGAGGGAAGAAGTTCAGTAGCATGTTATGTGCTAAATTGGGGTAGGAGATAGAATCTCTTTCTGGTATGATAACTCGACCGGTCAAGGGGCTTTAATTCATAATTAGTTGGCAAGATCATTGTTGGTTAGGTTCTCTAAGAAAGCTAAGCTTCACGAGTTAATTAGAAATGACAATTGGTTTCTTTCCTCAGAAGAACTAAGACTTTTGCCTATTCCTCAATACAGAAGCCATGGGGAGAATGATATATACTTATGGGATGGATTTTTTGTATCAAAAATCACTAATAGGAAAGCTAAGGAGCTAATGGATGGGGCAGTTACAAGAATAGGGTGGAGTTCCCTGATTTGGTGCAAGTTTCTCAAACCAAATGCCAACTTTTTCCTTTGACTAGCTATGTTGAATAGACTCGGCACTATGGATAGACTGAAATTCCTATCCTTTTTTAAGCATTGTATTCTTTGCAACCTAGAGGAGGAGACTAGGGATCATCTCTTCTTTGAGTGCGGTTTCTCTAAAGAGGTGTGGATTAGAATATCTAGTCTATGTGACCCTGGTACTAGCCATTGCATTCTCACAGATATCTTACAAAAGATATCTCAACTGTATATCTCTAAATATCATAAGGAAATATTTATGGTCGTAGTAGCAACTTGTCTTCAAGCAATTTGGCAAAAAGGAAACAATCGAAGGTTTAAAGGGAGATCTAATAGCCTACTCTCTCTTATAGAACTCACTACTGCAAATATTAGGGAATAACTGATAATAAACCAGTTAGGACATCATTGGAGCAGAGGACTGGCTCTCTTTTGGAGAGTATAGTCCTCAATGTTTATCCATAGATTATGGACTTCCATCAGTGGGTTCACTATATTTGGGATACGGTAAAGGAAATAGTGCTACCCATGCATTGCTATTTCCTAAGCAACTCAATCAACTCAAGAAAGAAAGAGAAACTAAGATTTAGAGGGAATCTGACTCACTTGTAGATATTCGAGAGCATCTTGACGTACCTCCTCCAGTCGCCTGCTATTCAAGCTGAAGTTAGTACCTCTAAAGAGCCTCACAACAATCCACAACTATTGATCTAACAGCCTCTCCAATCGAGATCCAATAAGGGAGCTCCTCAGTATCCCCCCACCAGTCTCCTGCTATTCAAAATGAAGTCTTTAACTTTTTGGAGATTTACAAAAATCTACATAATCTGATCTCCTACTTAAGATGAGTAATCTCTTCTAGCCTAGAGATGAATTGTATCGCCATCGCAGCGCCATCGACGTATTGCAGCCTCCAAAGACTTCTATCCTAATTAAGTAATCGACTGAAGATACGAGAAAAGTTAGGAGGGGTTTATCCTAGTTACAAATACGATGTTCGCCTCAGCGTTACTCAATTGAATTCAACGCTATCATTTTTCTTCAATGTTTGTAATGTTTAATCATGTCATTTTTTATTTTCACATGGGAGAGTCCCTCTCTATAGCTGTAAACTAAACATCTTTTTCTCTTTAATAATTTTTTTTAATTCTAAAAAAAAAGTTTACAATTCAAGTTAGAGTGGAAACACCGAAAAGGAGAAGCATTATTAGAATTAAGTCCTCTCAGTCCAGTTTTATGGACTGAGGTGATATTTGGGCCTTCTAGACGGGCCTATTTTAACACATTTGACACACAAAGGAATAACCCAGTGTTGTCTGCTATTTATTTTTCCCTCTTGGATCCTGCCTCGGATTAAGCTATGAAAGAACGAAAAGGCAATACCGGGGTCTCGCAGCTCCTCTGGTTCTACGGCGTTGGAGCTTGCGTAAAACTACTGTTGATCCCATCTTATCACAGTACAGACTTCGAGGTGCATAGACATTGGCTTGCTTTAACCCATTCTGTTCCTCTCTCTCAATGGTACTTGGACGAGACCAGCCCTTGGACCCTCGATTACCCTCCTTTCTTTGCCTACTTTGAATACGTTCTCTCTTTTGCTGCTCGTTTGGTTGATCCCCAGATCGTGGATGTTCATAAAGGACTGAACTTGAAGTCCAACACAGTCATCTGTTTCCAAAGAATTAGTGTGATCGTGTCAGACTTGTGTCTTTTATATGGGGTTTATAGGTTGACTAAGAATTTGGAGTCAAGAAAGAAAATTTTGATCTGGGTATTGGTGATTTGGTCTCCTGGTCTTGTGATCGTCGATCATATGCATTTTCAGTACAATGGGTTTTTGCTTGGATTGTTGTTGTTGTCCATTTCATATTTGCAAGAAGGGAGGGATCTGATTGGTGGATTTGTTTTTGCGGTGTTATTGTGTTTTAAGCACTTATTTGCTGTGGCCGCACCGGTTTATTTTGTATACTTGTTGCGGCATTATTGCTGGAAAGGATTAGTGAAGGGTTTCGGACGGCTTTCGGCTATGGGGACCGTGGTTGTGGCCACTTTTACTGCTGCATATGGGCCATTTCTGTATCATAGACAGGTAATCCGGTTTTTGTTTTTTTCTATATTCAACTTTTGTGATTCTTTCAATATCCAGCTGAGTACGTTTTGATAGTTCCAGTGAAGATTTGGCTGTGATCGAACATAAGGAAAGCATGGAGTTTTAGTTTTCTATCTCGCTTAGACAGTTCTTAATTCAACCTCCTTATTTGAAACATGGCTATAGTTGGGAACATATTAAACATCGAAAATCCAGATTGCAATTCAATCTTATACTCTGCATAGGATTGCTAGGTCAATTTGACTTGTATCAGGCAATGCTGCTTGATCTCTCTGATACAAACATGGAGACACTGGTAGTTACATGTACTTCTGTGGGTGATAATCACCGTTATTGAATGTGTATTTGATGAGCTTCCCTACGTGTGTTGGACTCTGCTATCTGTAAATTTTACACCGCTAGATATGTGAATCATTCTTAAACATATGAGACACATGATCTAATGCACTGATGCGTGTATTGCAGAATGCAGATAAATTAGCAAAGTGTTCTTAACAAATTCTCAACCCATTTTACTGGCTCTGTCTTTTGCTCTATTGATCATGTCCTTTTTCTTCGCAGATACAAGTAGTCATAAGCCGCATGTTTCCTTTTGGAAGGGGACTTACTCATGCCTACTGGGCACCGAATTTCTGGGTGTTCTATGTTACATTAGATAAAGGGCTTGCTTTCCTATTGGGAAAACTTGGGTTGAATATCCAAGTACCAATTGCTTCCTTCACTGGTGGGCTAGTAGCAGATTCACCACGTTTTGCCGTACTACCTCAGGTAAATTCAAGGTCAATCTGATCTAGGCACAACATATATTTACACTTTACCCCTTAGTTCCTTTGAAAAATAATGTCCAGCAAAGTGCTTCACTTTTTTAAGTTACTTGGTAGTTGGTGGGTGGGATTGTTGATGCAGTGCTTTGTTTATTTCAGCAAGATGACCTTGCAGTGGGAAGGACATTTTTGTCCACATCATAATTAGTTTTGGTCAACCTGTAGTAAGGATAATCTTGTCATGTATGATCCGTGGATTAGTGGCTTCTATTCTGGGCATTAGGGGTCTGTTGTTCTCAAAATCAGACACCATCTGCCTTGTCATTTCTCTTCCTAACATTTGAAAGCTAGTATGATGCTGAAGAACTAAATCAACTAAATGACAGGTCACGCCTTTGACAACCTTCATCCTGGTACTGCTTGCCTTATTTCCTAGCCTTATTAGAGCCTGGAAGAATCCTCAGCCTGCAACAGTTGCTAGATTGATATCCTATGCTTATACATGTGGTTTTATGTTTGGCTGGCATGTTCATGAAAAAGCTTCACTTCACTTTGTTATTCCCTTGGCTATCGTAGCAGCTTACAGTGTAGAGGATGCAACGCATTACTTCTTGCTTTCAGTAGGTATGAGCACTTGAAAACTTCAAATGTGCAAAACACTTGCTAGTTACTGGCTCACAGTTAGAAGTATTGATATATATGTCCTAAATTTTTTGCTATCCCTGGCTACTATGATCTCTTCTATTCACGTATCAGTACTTTCCTTTGTATATTGTGCAGTCTCTTGTTACTCCCTATTTCCGCTTCTTTATGAACCCCAAGAATATCCAATCAAGGTGCTGTTATTGCTGTTACACACCATCCTAACACTGTACCTCTTTTTGGGACAATTCCCCAAAAATGAAGCCACTAAAGTGGATTCGTCGGGGAAGCAACAAGATGAACAGGAAGGTTTCCGTGGTTTCTTGAAAGACAAAGGATTCTGCATTGGATGGATTGGGAAATGCTATCTCTTTGGTCTTTTGGTTGTTGAGATATGGGGTCAGTTTTTGCACCCTTTTTTGCTTGGTGATAAGCTTCCTTTTGTACCCCTTTTGTTTATGTCAATATATTGTGCACTAGGAATCATGTACTCGTGGATATGGCAGCTAAACAGGATCATTAAATCCACCTAATTCTGGATTTAGTGCTTACCTGGCAGTAGGTAGGTAGGTAGGTTTCTCAACCCAACAGTTTTATGGCTTCACATTGTACACCATTATCAATTATCAAATTTTGCTTTGAAAACTTTCAGATTTCCAGATTATGCTGAAGCATTGTCAAGTCAAGGTCTTGAAATTCAGAAACCTGACACAAAATTTTTGATTTCTCTGATGTTAGTTTTCAAAGAAAGTTGGCCCTTTATCTTTTTCTCCAAAAACCTCAAACAGAGTTTGAAGGTAAAACTAAAAAAAGTATATCCACAAGAGCCTCGACTAGCCATAATCGGTTTTTGAGTGGAGCTGGACAT
>JANQAP020000144.1:3542196-3553880 GCA_026874005.2 Erythroxylum coriaceum
AGTCAGATCAAGTAAATTCAAATTAATAGCCAAATGAGTGATAAGAGAACCAAGACATAAATTTTTGTTAGAAGATAAAACAATGTTAAATTGTATACTAACCAACCACCTAAATTGACGTGCACTTCGTTCACCAACACCAAATAAAGAACAATTCAATCTTATTATAAGTACATGCATTAGCCTTTTGACCTAAATAACTAAAGGCTAAGAAATGCTGCATATAAACCCATTCCATTTTATTAAGATCACTACCCCTAGATTGACTTGGACGATAAGAAAACGGGTCAGAAGACATTGATTTCCATGCTTGAAAAGAGTTAAACTCACCATAGTCCAAGATAGATTTTTTATATTGAATCGAATTAGCACAATCTTCATCAATTAACCCTAAGGCTAAATTAAATTCAGCGATATTCTGTTTGAATTTGACCCCCATTAATTTGTATTGAATCACATTAGGACTACCTAAAGTAAACTTGTTCAAATTTTCAAATTTAAAGGTAATATAAAACTCCCTAGTTAATTTAATAAAGACGGGACAACGAATCAATGCAAAGTACTTCCAACTTATATCAATTAGCAGATCATTAAATTTTTCTTTAATTTCCAATTCTTCTAAGAAAGGGTAGTATACATACTTACCTGCAACAATATGTCGAGATTTAATAACAGTGTACTGTTATCGTTGCTCCTTTGTGGTAAAAGTGAGACATCCTCGTAAGTCCAACTCAACTAACGACAAAAAAAACTACTTTTTACGATCCGTTCACGCTTCCTTTTAATATCGTTTTTAAAGCTTGCAACAAATTAATGGTAGGAAGTAGCATTCCCTGACGATTTTCCTTTTAATGCGGTCTTGGTATTAGCTTTAGAACGCCCCTTTACTTTGGACAAGATAAACAAAAACTACTTTAAAAAATATTTTTAAAAGTTTAATAATAATTAAATTTGAACTGAAAAGAAAACAAAAGTATTTTAAAAACAAATAAAAACACTAGCCGGAATGTGAAGGTGTTTTTTGTGGTGTTCATCGATTGAGGATTTTTATGGAGTAGTGATTCATTGAATGAGTTGTTTGTGGAATTAAACAAAATGTATCTAGGAGGTGTGTGCGTTCTGTGGACTGTCGTGGTTGAGATGCTGGTGAGATGTGGCTTGGCTGAAGATTATGCTACTACTGGGTGCGTGTTGAGTGCCGTGTGAATTTTTTGCCAAGAGCTGCAGTTGTGTTCGTTGGCGTGGAAGGCATCTGGTGTTGTGGTTGAGAGATCTGTGGGAATAAAGAACTAAAAGTTGCTGGTGGTGCATTGTTGCGATGCTGTTATGGAAACACTCCAAGTGCGTTGGAGTTGTGCTGGGCGTTTGCTTGTGATATTGCTGCCGTTGTCTTCTTGCGAGTTGTGCGTTGTGTTGAGCATGGTCTGACTGGGTGTATTGCTGCATGAGATGGTTGGGTGGAATTCCTGTGGTGTTGGTTTGTGGACTGCGTTGAAGTTTGTCCACAGGTAAGGTTGAGCTTTGCTGCTGGTGGTTTGGAAACTGGGTGGGGTATGGTTTTGGTGCGCTTCTGGCTGGGTGAGGTTTGCGTTGTTTATGCTGGCTAGTTATATTGGTATGGAGTGAACGTTGTTTGTAGAAACAAAACGCAGGTGTGCTATGAGGTGAGGGCTACCGCTGTTGCTATGCTCTTTGTTTGTATCAATTAAAAGAGAAATATGCAGACATTAGATTAGGTTTAGTTTTTTATAATATAAAAAATTAATTAAAAAGTGAAAAAATTTAACTAAATAATTAAATGAGAAAAATATTTATTTTTATTTTTATTTTTATATAATATATTTCTCATTTAATTATTTATATTTTTAAAAAATAAAAAATATAAATTTAAAAGAGAACCTTAGGGTTCCAATCTAGAACACTAAAGTCTAAATCAGATAAGGCGAGATCTTATGACATTTAGTAGTTTGGAATTGTATAGCACTAAATTACATAAGGCGATATCTCGCCTTATGAGATTTAGTAGTTTTGAATGTTAAGGTCTTCAATATAGAACACTAAATTACATAAGGCAAGATCTCGCTTTATAAGATTTAGTCGTTTGGAATTTTAAGACCGCTTTTTCCTTTAAGCCAATAAATTTATGTTTCAAAAACAAACAAATGAAAACTATATATAAGTCAAACAAAATTAATAACAACTATCATATTTTGGGTTGCCTCCCAAAAAACACAATTGTTTAACGTTGTTATGCTCGACAAAGCCAGTTCTTCTCAAATTTCTTCATATGATGGGAGTTCCAAATCAATATTCACCACACTGGAAACTGTCATCTCCTTATAAAATGGTTTTAACCTATTCCATTAACCTTAAAAATCTTTCTGGTCTTTAAAAACTTTTTATTTCCACTGCACCACGAGAAAATATATTGGAGATAACAAACGGGCCAAGCCATCTAGCACATAACTTACGTGACATAAGCTTTAATCTAGAATTATACATTAACACTTGTCGTCCCGCCTCGAATTGCTTCCTCAAGATCATAATATCATAGAACAATTTGGTTTTTTCTTTGTAAATTTTCAAATTCTCGTAAGCCTCCAACCTTATTTCCTCTAGCTCTTCTAATTGCAACTTCCTTTCCTCCCAGCTTAGCCAAATCCATATTGCAGCGCTGCATTTCCTAATGAGCTTTGTGTTCAATTTCTATTGAAAAATGACAAGCTTTACCGAAAACTAAACCATAAGGAGACATTCCTATCGGTGTCTTACAAGTATTACAATACGCCCAAAAAGCATCATCTAGTCATAAACTCCAATCGTTTTGACCTGGATTCACAGCTTTTTCCAAAATAGATTTCACCTCTCTATTTGATACTTCTACTTGTCCATTTGTTCGTGGATGGTAGGCGGTAGTTACTTGATGATGCACTTCATACTTTTTAAATAGCACTGCCACGACTCTATTACAAAAATGACTTCCTTAATCACTAATAATGGTATGTGGAATTCTAAATGTATTAAAAATGTTAGTCTTTATAAACCATATAACAACTATAGAATCATCAATTCTGGTGGTTTTTACTACCACCCATGTGGAAACGTAATCAACAACCAAAAGTATACAAGATAATCTACAAGCTGAAGGAAAGGGCCCCATAAAATCAATAGCCTTAAATATCTCAACTATAAGAATTGGGGTTTGAGGCATTTCATTTTGATGAGATAACATACCTGTATTTTGAAATATGTCACAACTTTTATAGAACACATAAGCATCTTTAAATAGAGTCTCCCAATATAATCCACTATCTAAAACTTTCCTAGCAGTTCTTTTGGGACTAAGTGACTACTATATGCATATTTGCCACAAAAAGCTAAGACAGAATGTTGTTCATTTCTTGGCACAAAACGCCTTATAATTTGATCATAGTAGAACTTCCATAAGTAAAGTTCATCCCACACATAATATTTTGCCTCATTTCTTTTCTTTTACTTCCAAGAATTACTAATGTAATAAGGTAAAATTCTAGTAACTAAAGAATTAACAAAGTTAGCATACCATGGAACCATACCTTTCGTTTGGAAAGATTGCTCCTAAAGAAAAGTTTTAGAAATGGGTAAATTATTTTCATCTCTTACCAACTTGCTTAAATGACCTTATACTAAATTTTTCATGCCTTTTCGATCCTTTATTGTCAAATCAAACTTTTAAAGTAGTAGAATCCATCATATCAGCCTCAGTTTGGACTCCTTATTTACCAAACTATATTTCAATACTGCATAATTAGAGTACACAATAACTTTAGAGCCAAGAAAATGAGATCTAAATTTATCTAAAGCAAAAACAATTGCTAAAAGCTCTTTCTCGGTTGTGGAATAATTGCATTGCATGGCATCCAATGTTCTCAAAGCATAGAAGATAACATGACTTTGTTTTTCAATCCTTTGGCGTAAAATAACCCCCACTGTATAATTGCTAGCATTACATATGATCTCGAACAGAAGATCCCAATTTGGTGGCAGGCATACTTGTTAATAATGCCTTAAGTTTGTCAAAAGCTTCCTTTTAGTCCTTTCCAATGTCAAATGAAGTGTCTTTTTGTAGCAAATTTGATAAAGATATTGCAATCTTGGAAAAATCTTTAATGAACCTGCGGTAAAATCCTACATGTCTAAGAAAAGATCGAGCTTCCCTAATGTTTATAATTAAGGTAAGGTAAGTTCAAAATTAAATCAACTTTGGCTTTATCAACTTCTATGCCCCTGGATGAAATCACATGTCTTAAAACAATTCCTTAATCTAGTATAAAGTGACATATTTCATAATTTATCATCAAATTTGTTTCAGTGTATTGTTTAAGAACCTTAGATGAGCAATTTAAACAATCATCAGATGAATCTCTATAAACAATGAAATCATCCATGAATACTTCAATGCAATTCTTAATATACTTAGAAAATATACTCATTATGCATCTTTGGAACGTACCTGGAGCATTAAAAAGATCGAATGGCATTTGCTTAAAAGCATACATTACAAAGGGACATGTGAATGTAGTCTTTTCTTGATCCTCTTGAGCAATTGCTAGTTGATAGTAACCTAAAAAACCATCTAAAAATGAAAAACATGATTTGCCAATAAGTCTTTCTAACATTTGATCCACAAAGGGTAATGGAAAATAGTCTTTTCTAGTAGCTAAGTTGAGCTTTCTAAATTCTATGCACATTCGCCACCTATTTTGTACCCTCATTGGTACCAACTCATCATTTTGGTTTTGAATAACTTTTATACTAGTTTTTTTGGAACAATATGCATTGGACTTACCCATTCACTGTCCAACATTGGATAGATTACAGATGCATCCAAAAGTTTTAAGATCTCTTTCATTACCACATCTTTCATTATTGGACTGAGTCTTCTTTGGTGTTCCTATTTTGGTTTAACATTCTTGTTTAAAAGAATCATATGTATGCAGATTGCTAGGCTGATACCTTTTATGTCCATTAAAGTCCAACCAATTGTAGTTTTGTATTCTTTAAGTAGTGTCACCAATTTTTCCTTTTGCCCTTTAGTCAACTTTTTTTAAATGATCGCAGGTAATGACTCTCCATCGCCCAAACAGACATATTTTAGGTGATCAGATAAGATCTTCAATTCAATCTTCAGAACCTGCAAAATAGAAGTTAGCATTTTCTTATGATTTATAGTAAGTTCAGCATTCAAAAGTTTTTGAATCTATTTGCATTGTCAATAACAATTCTACATTTTCACAAGTTTTATCAATTTGCTCATCCACTTCTAATTTGACCTTAAACTCTACCTCATCTTCAATATTTTCTTCATCAAATATATCTTGCACAAATGAATCCATAATATCCATATGATAGAAAGATTGAAAATCATTATGATATTTCATTGCTTCGAAAATATTGAACTTTACTAACTCATCATCAAACTCTATAGAAAAAGTACCCTCATCCACATCAATTTTTGTCTTGGCCATCTTCATAAACAGCCTACCCAACAAAATCCAAGCTAAATGCTCAACATTATCTCCATCCATTTTCAAGATGTAAAAATCCACTGGAAATACCAAACTATTAACTTGGACTAAAACATTCTTAATAACTCCAATAGGACGCACATACAAACGATCAACTAGTTAAATAATCACATTAGTTTCTTGCAAAGAATTCAAATTTAAAGCTCGATAAATTGAGTATGGCATGACATTAATAATGCACTTAAGTCTAACACAGCACGCTCAATTTTCTTATTACCAATAACACACAGAAGTGTAAACATACATGGATCTTTGCATTTTTCTAATAATTTCTTATTTATCACAACTGATACATTCTTAACCAAAATTATTCTCTCCTTATACTTCAGTTTCCTTTTATTTGTGCACAACTCCTTTAAGAATTTTGCATATTTCGGAACTTTCTTGATGGCTTCTAGAAGTGGTATATTGATTTCCTGATTTCCACCTTTTTAAAGATTTATAAGATCTCTCTTTCATGCTCATGTTCTTTTAGTTTAACCAACTTGCTAGGGAAAGGAGGTACAAGTTCATTAATTGATATCGACGAAGATAAATCATTTTTTACCTTTCTTGATTCCTGAGTTGGAAGTTCTTCCTTCTTTTCTCCATCGTTGTGCTTTTCTACCTCTATTGGTAAAGAAGTTCCATATTGAATTTCCTTACTACTTCTCAAAAACATTGCACTCACATTCTCCTTAGGATTCACCACCTTTTAGAAAGGTAATTTTCCTTATTCTTCCAATTTACTTACCAAGGTGGTTAATTAGGTGATATGATTTCCTAAGTTTTAAAGGCTTGCATTTATTTTCTGTTGAAATTATTCTATTGAAATTATTAAGTATTATTAGTAAATGCCTTAATAATTTCATCTAAAGACATACCTGAATTTGAAGATTGAGGAGCATATTTAAGGGCTTAAGGTTTAGGTTGATATCGTTGATACCCTCCTTGATCTCCATAGCTCAAGTTTGGATGATCCCTCTATCTTGGATTATAATGATCCCTCTATCTTGGTCATACTTTCGTTGAGGTTGACTAGGAAAGCCCCCTATTCTATTAGCATCTTTAAAAGAGTCTTGTGGCAATGTAAGGCATATATCTGTAAGATATCCAGGGAATGAGCATATTCTGCACACTTTTGGTTATTGCAATTGACCTACAACCATTTGACGAAGTAGAGCAGTTAAATTTGAAATTTTATCCTCAAGGTGCGTGTTGCTTACCTCATTCACAAACTTGACAACTCCATCCATCCTTATCCCAAACTGTTGAGAATTTTTAGCCATAATTGATTTTAATTGTCTAGCTGCCTCAGGTGTTTTATTTACTAAAGCTCCTCCACTAGCTGCATCAACCATACTCCGATCCATTGGCAATAGTCCTTCATTAAAGCATTGAATCAAAAGTTGGTCGAGAATTTGATGATGTGGACATCTGGACATAACTCCTTAAACCTTTCCTAATATTCATATAATATTTCTCTAGTAATTTGTCTTATCCCACATATCTCCTTTCTAATATTCACTGCTAGTGATGCAGGAAAGAACCTCTCCAAAAACATTTTTTTCATTTCATTCTATGTTGTCACTGAGCCAAGGGGAGATAATATAACTAGTCTTTTGTCTTATCTTTCAACAAGAACAGAAAGGCCCTAAGATTAATTTGTTCTTCTGTTACCCCTTTTGACTTCATTCCACAGCAGATAACATGAAATCCCTTCAAGTGTTTATGTGGATCTTCACCTGCAAGACTACGAAAAATAGGCAGTAAGTGAATCAAATCATATTTCAATTTGAAATCTACCTCAAAATCTAGAAATTGTATACATAAGGGTTGTTGATTCAAATTCGGTGCTGCTAACTCCGTTAACTTTCTAGGGTTGAGATTTGCCATCTTTTCGTCCTCTTTTTGAAAATTAAAGTCTTCACTAATTGTTAGATCTATTTTAACTTTGACTTATGAAGGTGAATGTCTGCTTCCTTACTTAGTCTCTTTTCTTAAACAACACGTTATCTTCTCAATTTTGGGATTATATTGTAATTTACCCGTCTGAGAAGTACAAGTCATACAAGATAAGAGATTAGCAGTAACTGTAAAAGAATGCAAAGAAACTAAGAAAGTTGAAATAGTTCCTCGATAACAGCGCCAAATTTTGCTTAAGTTGTCGAAGCCCCAAAAATAATTCTGATTTTCAAAACTTCTTATAGTAGTTATGGAACTAGGTCGAATCCCTAGAGAACTAAACAGTAGTTTCTTAATTTCAAGTAATAAAATTAAAAGGTGAGTTTTTTATTAAATAACTGATTAACTAAAATTAATAAGAAATCAAATTAATTCAACTAAATTTAAAAGTGAGATAGTCAAGATTACCAAACTCTAATGGAAGGGAAAGGTCTCATCTAATTGTAACATTGATCATTGGTTGAAAAAGAATATTTTCACAATTCAAGCAGTTAATCCGAAACATATTAGGATAACTATAATAAGTCTCAAATTTTCCTACATTAATTGGTTCACACCCAACATCCAAACCAAAACTTATCATCCATTGACTAGGTGTGATAGCATTCTATATCAAATAAATGATAGCAATAAGCTTAGTGAAAAGACTAATCCTAAATTAAATAATCAAGATAGATGTAATTATTCAACTTAGTTCTCTTGCTTATCATAAGTAAAATATGCAATTTCATAAATAACCTATTTACTACTTGTACCAACTTTTATGACAATTGAATTCATAGATAGCTATAGACTAATAAATATTAAATCAAATTGTCAGATCAACTAATATTAATCACTCATGAAATATAAGAACTCAAAATAAGAAATACTTGAATTAAAACATGAATAAAAGATTTAGAACACAAAACCTCACAAAGTTGCAACTAGAATTTTGAATCCCCTTAAATCAGAATAATTAAGTTTTAGCCACATATGACTTTTGTTCTAATAACAAAAATAAAATAAAGACAAAAAAATTGAGAAAAAAATTAAGAAGAGAAATCTTCTTTTTATTGTGAGAAATGTCCTTTTTATAGAGTTTTCCTGATCTAATCTTAATCTAATTTTACCTTGCAAAGATGTCTATCTAAAAAAATTTCAAATTCAAATTCCTACATGATAGGGATAGAAAGAAGTTTCCCAGTTAAACTCCAACCCTTCAAGGGATCAGTCTTATCCACTGTAGCAATCTCTTCTCTTCATCCAAAATTTGTGATTATCATCAATAATGTCCTAATTTGATGCAATCTCTGTACTTTTCATCCTAAAACAAAACAAACATTAATTTTCATATTTAAACACCAAAATAAATCAAAAAAGGAGATAATACCAAATAATATATCAAAATAAGATCTTATCAAGAGGATCAGAATAAGTTGAGGTGCAGCAGGGCATTTCTACCAATAAGTCCTATAGGAGGATGTTGAAGGGAGGAAGCTATAAAGTGCCTTGGCATCGCATAGTCTGGTTCAAACATGCTTTTCCAAAGGCATGAATAGTTTTATGGCTAACTATTAAAGGGAAGTTTAGCACTCTCACAAGAGTAAAAAATTTCCTTATGGTATTGGATCTAGTGCATTTTATAAACAGGAAGAGAAAACAGAGAATCATCTTTTCTTTAAATGTCAATTTACCACTAAAGTTTAAGAGCTGATCAAAAGCTCAACCAGAATACCATTCCCATCCATATTCTAGCAAGAACTAATATTATGGTGTTGCAAAAGACACAAAGGAAAAGACGTGGAATGGATAATAGCATTAATCCTCAATAATATTGTGTACAACATGTAGGGTAAGAGGAATCAAAGGATTTTCATAAATGAGTCAAGAGACCTTCAAGCCTTCATTTAAACTATAGTGAATGACATAAGTGAACAATTAATTCCATACCAGAGGGAGCCAGTGTATAACCTAGAGACAAGCCCATAATGGAGATTACCCTAATCACTAATCATAACTCGCCAACTTACGATTGAGAGATTACAGAACATGAACTAGGCAAATCAACCAATGACTTAAGTGTAATCAATGAAGAAATCAATCAAAAAGTAAAGGGGTTTTATTATACTTACAGATAAATGTAAAGAAGAGTCGTGCAGTTTGTCTATCTTGTAGCCCAAACGTGAGAAGCGAAAAAGTCATCCATCACAAAAGTCAACCATAGAAGAAGATCCATATGCAAATCCAGAACACTTGACAAAGAATGTGTTAGCAACTAGTCCAGTGCATATAGTAAGTGATATAATTTTATCCACTACGAGCCACATGTATGAATTTTTTTAAACAAACCGTATGTTTCCCAATTATCTGTTGTACAATTGACTTACATGGCAATCGTAATTTTTACCAATCAATGAATTAAAATGTAAAAGTTTTATTTAAATTTATGTAATTAATTATTTTTATTATTATTTATAAAAATGAGGTTAAATAATTATACAACATTTGATAAAATAATATAAATTAATACAGTATAGTTGGCATACTTAAATCAAAAGAAATTAAAGATAATTTTACAATAATGTTGATAATAACTTTATCTAAACATACCGGTCAATAAAAATTATAAAATAGATTTTTTAGTTAATGATTTTTATAATCTAATATAAACTCAAGATTACCCTATTCTATTAAGATTTAAATTTAGATAAAAAATTTTATTTCCTCATAAATCAAAAGAGAAATGACTTTCATAATATATTATAATATCAAATAATTATGTTGTATCCATGTATTTTTATCAAATAAATATGTATAAAATAACTCTAAATATTTACTTTAAGTCTTAAAGTTCTAATTCATCTGTTAATCATTCATTTCTTTATTATTTTAAAAATATATTATATTTGCCCAACAAAGCCTCAAATCCTAATTGACTTAATGTCTTTTTCTTTAAGGAATCTTGGCAATAGACTAAGGAGCAAGTCATCAAGGCAGTTTTGGAGTTCTTTAGCAATGATACTTTGTTAAAAGAAGTCAATCAAACTCATATATGTTTGGTTCCTAAGCAGTCAAACCCTAATTCCTTAAAAGACTTTACTCCAGTAGCTTGCTATAACACTCTTTACAAAATCATTTCAAAGATCTTAGTCTCAAGGTTGAATGAAGTCTTGGAATCTTTCACAAGCAAATCATAAGGTGCATATATAAGAGGCAGAAACATTGGTGATAACATACTCTTGGCATATTAAGTTTTCAAAAGATATTAAAGGAAGGGATCATACAAGTGTTATGCACCAAAAATAGAATTCAAGAAAGTTTTTGACTATATGTCCTTTTCCCCATTACAAATAAAAGGCTAGTTTATAAGAATTGCAAACCCTATGAAATGATTGAGAGAATAATAAGTTTGAGGTATAATAAAAGCTTATCATATGTTAGATTGTAAATAATCTTTGTATGTATATTGGACATCACACTTGATTCTTCCTAAGAAAATGGACAAAGATATAGAAAGAATGATGAGAAACTTCTTATGGAATGGTGATGCTCATAAGAATTTATATACAAAAGTTAGTTGAAGTGAAATAGGAAAATCAAAAGAAGAAGTAAGACTAGGAATAATATCACTTTAAGACTTAAAACAAGGTTTTGCTTGCCAAAAGATTTTGGAGATTATTGATTGATAAGGAAAACTTATGGGTGTAATAGATGCATGCATATTACCTAAGGGATTAAAGCATATGAGAACTGAAGCCAAATTTAAACATAACGTGGACATTGCATAACATACTTAAATTGAGGAATATATTATGCTAGGAAATAAAACACAAATTTGGCAATAGACAGGACACTTAGCTATGATTTGACAATTACAATGACAAAGGGCCCTTATAGTTGTTTCTTGAAATTTGCCATCTTATATATATGTTAAATCCTAAAGCAAGTTTAAAGAGCTGATAATATGAAGTGATAGGCACATTAAGCTTAGGGGATTCAATTACATATAAGCTCTCCTTAACTACAATCTAAGGTAAAATATGGAGGATATGATGATATGGACTAAAAACTCTATAGGTCAATTCAACAACAAAACATGCTATTTGATATTCAAGCAATCTTCACACAAAATGCACTAGTGTAATATATAGTATGGTTGAAGAAAAACACTCCTAAGGTAGCCTTTATCAT
>JANQAP020000144.1:3577882-3591064 GCA_026874005.2 Erythroxylum coriaceum
AAATGCCCAGTTGGTCAACCAGATGCACACGTAGGGGAATCACATACAAATCAAATCTAACAAACAGGCAGAAAAAAAAGACATGCAAGAATTAATAAATTAAAAGCAATAGTCAGAACGCATGTAGCTAAAAGCTGAGACAACTAGACAGTGATAGAGACACCGTGACCAAAGCCTTTCTACACACAAAACTTGGATATGGGTCGCGAGGCTAGAAGCATAGGCGAGCTCGTTTGTAGATCTTGAAAACTCCACTGCTTCACCAAATGTGAAATTCTTCAACTTTCTCTATGAGTCACCAAACCTTTAAGCATGTAAATAACCACATGCCCAGCCTTGATTGTATTATAAAATATGTGCTTTTAATTTTTCACATAATTTTATATTAATTTATTATTATAGTACAACGAAATGAAAAGATAAACACTTATAATGTCTTATAGTTTTATTTGTTATAAATTTTAATAATAAGTATTTTACATAAATTGCAGGAAGGCGAGGGAATGGTTACTATATATAAACTATGAAAAAGCACATATCTGATACATTTGTTTATGTGTAATACGTTGGTTCTTAAAATAATAAAAAAGATACACATCTTCTTTATACTGAGTACTTATTCTTTGAAGAATTATATATTTTAATACTTTAAAAATAGTTTCTATACATTATTAAATAGATATATACACTCCAAATAGTTTTTTATTAATTTTTCAATAAACTGATAAATAATGTGGTTTGATTTTCATTAAAAATTTGTCCAAAAAATAAACGAAAGGGTGTATGTCTATGTTTTAATAAAGTACGAAAATTTTGCCTTTAGAATAATGATTTATGAGTTCTCAGAGAAGAAGAAGAAGCATACCTTTTATTTAAATAAGAATAATAAAGGTTCATATTCTAATATCATTGACTTTAGTGGCAAACTAGCAATCTTTACACTACAACCCAGACTGCCTACTAACAATGGCCCTTTTAGTAATACAAGTTACTTCCACAATCAGTTATTTCGAGTTCCTTTGTCACTGAAACTACTAGAATTTGATTGAAAATGCAGCCACGCTCTTCCCGAATTACTTATCAGAATAATTGACGTAGTTCGTCCTCAATCTATTTTAGCTACGAAATCCACGATCATGTGATCTGCCCACTTCCTGCGATAGTAATTTTGGAGTATTTTCTACAGTTTCCTGATTTTTTATTCCATTAATCTTTAACAAAAACAGATTTACAGTTCTAAGGTATCATGCACCTTGCAGTCCCCTTAAGCACGAAGGAATGGAAAATGCAATAAGTCAACTAAGCCATGTTCATTCTTCAACTGGAATCCAAGCTGACGAATGGTTTTAAAAAATGAAAAGAGATGCCAAAAGTACAAGTAACCCTTCTTGTTTTGATCTATATGTAACACATAAGTAGTATAGTCTCTGCATCCTTGGCCATATTTACTCTGTTTCTTTCTTCTACAATCAAAAGATAAGGTATGAAGATTACAAGCCGCTATTCCTTGTTAATCGTTTTGGTAATTTGTGTTTCAGGTTTTACACAAACACAAGCACAAGTTGAAACCTTCCGGTGCCAGTTTGGAACCAAATGCTCTGGGAAGTATGGATTGTCCCTATGAATGCCCCAGCCTTCAGCCAAAAGACCCCAAAGCTAAAGCTTGCTATGTCAACTGTCATTCGCCACAGTGCAAACCTGAATGCAAGCGTAAGAGATTGACAAACCCTTCTTTAAACTTCAGTAGTATCAGCATTAGTCGTTTATTTTGATATAGCAATGAGGTTAAATTCTTAGAAGTAATTTATAAATTTCTAATAAGTTATTTCGTGCACAACTTTTGTTTTTCATTTTCAGATCGCAAACCGAAGTGTGAGTCTCCAGGATCGGCATGTTATGATCCACGATTCATTGGTGGTGATGGAGTTGTTTTCTACTTCCATGGCAAGAGCAACGAACATTTCAGCCTAGTATCGGACACCAATCTTCAAATCAATAGTCGCTTCATTGGCCACAGGCCAGCAGGCCGAACAAGAGACTTCACTTGGATTCAAGCCCTGGGAATCCTTTTCAACTCTCGCCCATTCTCCCTTGAGGCCACTAATGCAGCAACTTGGGATAGTGAAGTCGACCATCTAAAGTTTACTTACAACGGCCAAGATTTGGTTATACCTGAAGCTTATCTATCCAGCTGGTATTCTCCAGAGAAAGATGTGAAAGTAGAGAGGGTATCAAGCAAGAACAGTGTGATTGTGACACTGAAGGACACTGCAGAGATCCTGGTGAATGTAGTGCCAGTCACTAAAGAAGATGATAAAGTGCATAAATATCAAGTACCTGCTAATGACTGCTTTGTGCACTTGGAGGTTCAGTTCAGGTTTTCCAACCTCTCCCCTAAAGTTGATGGAGTGCTTGGAAGGACTTACAGGCCTGATTTTGAGAGCCCTACAAAGCCTGGTGTGGCAATGCCAGTTTTGGGAGGTGAAGACAAATACAGACTCGCATCTCTTCTATCTGCAGATTGCAAAACTTGCATCTTTTCTCCAGAAACTGGTTCAGTCACGTCATCAGGAATTGATTATGGTACCTTAGACTGCACCAGTGGAGCGTCTGCGGGATACGGCATTGTCTGTAAGAAGTAATGGTGGAATTTGCTTCTCGCCAAGTGAATAACGTGGAGCCCGAAGTAGCTTCCAGTTGAATAAACAAATGGTTGAGCCTTTTATATGCCAAACGAAATGTTTTACCTGCTGTGTACTGTGTATCCAGTTATGTTCTTTCGATGTTATTTTAGTCATACATGAATTGTTGCATCTTACTATTGATGTGCTTGATATATTGATATGAGGTCATCGAATTCTGAGATACATAAAGCAATATTAGTATTAAAAGCTAACATGCAAGGCATAGCAGTAGCATCTCGCAAAATGAAATAGATATCAATTATCTTCATGTTTATCAAATTGACTTGTAAAGGGGCTGGCAGAACAAACTTAGCGTGAAGATAATTGATATTCATTCTTCTACAAGCATCAAAGTTTCAAGAAAAGGGACCACACTGATTAGGAGTGCCATTCTCCGCACACATGGACACGGGTTTCAGCATACCCATGTCTCAGACCATGTATGTGTTGCTGCGTATAGTTGATGTCTCTGTAGGTAGAGACAGATAATAAAATACAAAAATTTTGTGTCCAGCAGTATTTGATTACTGACACTGCCCATTTTTGTTCCGTCTTTAGTTCATAAAAATACAAATTTTTTGTTCCTTCCAAAATTGTGACACAACTTTCTTGTGCCTGTCACAAAAACAAAATATGCGGGCTGTTGGATAAAAATACCCCCATATTATTACTATAAATAGCAAAAAAAGACATTCTTAATAAAATATAAGGCTTGAATATATCTTTAACCTATTATGTAATTAATTTCATGAATGCTTAGATATTTTATTAAATTATTATGTACTAGAATTTCTAACTTGTAGGATTTTTTTTATTCAATAACTTATTTCATTAAATTTTTAGGTTTCTCATTTCATTAAATATTTAAGTTCTTTATTTTATTTCATCGTAATTAAAATATACAAATACAATTAAAAAAATATTGATACAATTATAAAAAATATTGACGTAATTCATTTTATTGTTAATTTATACGAATTTTTTGCTATTCAATAGCTCATTTCATTAATTCTTTAGGTTCCTCATTTTTTAATTCCTTATTTGTAGATACAATTAAAAAACCTAATACAAATCATTCATTTTAAAATAATCAATGAATTACATATTTCCAATCATATTATACTGCAGGGGTACTTTGGTCATTGACATTATTTTTTATGTTCTGTCAACTACAACCAAACGCATTTCTGTCCTCGAGACACAGTTTTATCTATTTTGTCTATTACAACCAAACACCTCACTGTCTCCAATTTTTGTTCTGTTTTGTCTCCAAATTTTTGTTTCGTTCCGTCTCAGTATATGGATCATAGTAACCATATGCAGTGTAAATGTATCTTTTCAGAAAATGAACATGAGCTCTAATATGCCCGTATCTTATGCCGTGTCTTTACCAAAAAATTCTCACACCAATAACAAGCTCATATTCTGACCATATTCCAACCCATATCTTTACCTATGTATTTAAGATAAAAACATGTAATATTATATGGTCATGTGCTAGATCATGTTCACTCAAGAATTTCAAGAAACACTCGTGTTTTTTTAAAGACACTTCAAGCTTGTACCTATATATATGAGTCATATGCAATAGTCTCTACCTTGGTGATATACCAAGTTCAACCAACACGTACTAAGAGACGCCTCCAAGATTTCACATCTATGTATACGAGTCATACACAGAAATCTCTATCTTGGCAAATATATTGTACATAGCTTAAAGTATAACCATGTCTAACACCTTGAGATATCAATCAAGTATGAGCAATGCTTTAACTTCTCCTTAGTAATCGGTTTTATCGACATACTAATTGCATTCTCCGAAGTGTGAATCTTTTTTATTAAGATTTAGCCAAGTACAATCAATTCTCTGATTTTGTAAAACCTCACTGCCATTACCTTAGCGCCATCCATTTATTCTCCTAACAGGTCATAGTTTCCTGAAAAGTTGTTGGATCCTCAGTATTAGTGGTAAAAGCATATGTAACTAAGTCTTCTCAACTATATCTACTTGGTGGCTTAATGGTCCGCCTCACTCTATTTATGGTTATACCATGCTGATGCTCTCTTCTTGACATTGTTTTATCTTCCAAACCAAAATTTCAAACCCTTTTAGGATCTATCTAGGTTTTTCTAGTTCCATTTGTACCACTTTTAAACCAACATTACTCGCTATTGGCCTTGGCGCATTCTCTCTTTATGTTTGCCTTAACACATGCTGCTCCCTAAACACTGTGTTCTTAAGGTTACCCTAGAATTTTTATAAAGTGCTCAAAACTTTCAAAAGTCTACCTTATTATGTTCTACACCCTCCAATATGTTCCCTTTATAAAATATTACCATCCCTTGCTTACCACATTGACCCAGCCATATATACTATACTGTAATAATATCTTTCTTAGACTCTACTGTTATAGTTTCTCTACTTATAACTATGTTCCCTATCAATCTGTAGATGTTATTAACCAATCTTTTCCTTTCCATTATATTCATCACAATCTTTACTACCTTAACATTTTTTCCATCAATTTTATAAGATGCTCAAAGAGATCATGTTCTTCTTTAAATC
Source organism: Erythroxylum coriaceum (assembly GCA_026874005.2). NCBI lineage: Eukaryota > Viridiplantae > Streptophyta > Magnoliopsida > Malpighiales > Erythroxylaceae > Erythroxylum > Erythroxylum coriaceum. Next base: position 3,583,133 of record JANQAP020000144.1, read on the forward strand.
AAATACATGTAAAACTTTGTTCAACATCCTAACATCCATTAAATATCTTGATCTTAACCTGTCCTTATATGATGATTTCATAAGCTTTATCATCCCTAATAGTATAATGCTAAAGTTTTCTAATGTGTATGACACAAACCAATCCTTTTTTTGATGTTATATGATGTGAGCATCTTATATCTATTATTTACGAGTCCTAAGGTTGACTGATTAAATTGTAAAGCATATCTTTGTCGATGCAACATGATTACCCAGATAGCATTATATTAGTAGACTTTGACAAATTATCAATTTTCCTTTCTTTCCTTTGCTTCTTCTTATTTGGAGAATCCCACCTAATATGTTTATTTTGCTTGCACTTATATTACTGGACTGTCTTTCCACTCTCAGATTTAGATCTCCATTTAGACAAACCATCCCTATTGTTCTTCTTCCTTCAATCTTGATATCTCTTCACACATAACTCTTCAACTTGAGAGCTTTCAGTAGTGTTTGATTCTCTATTAGTTATGATGCAATAATGTAGTGATGATTTTCTCCATACCAATTGGCTCCTTACACAATATAAATGTGGTCATCAAATACTCTTAAGGAAAAGGAAAAGGAAAAGAACAAAGTATATTCACTACTTTGTCCTCGTCTGCAAGAGGCACCTTGAGCCTCAACAGATCACTAAAGATTTAATTGAACACAATGATATATTATTCCAAGTATATCCTCTCATACATGTTTAACATATATATATTCTCTACTTTAGATACAACTTGTTTATTAGATACTTTAACATGTAACATCACTCTAGCTTCTTCCATATCTCTGTAAGGGATGCAACCTCCATAACGTGGTGCGGGACCTAATTAGTCAAATGGTTTCAAATACTCAAATCTATAGCTCAACCCAGTTGAGCTCATCCATATCTTCTGGTTTATTTTTCTATAACGTCATTAATATGCCTTTTGTGTCATTAAGTTGTTCATTCTCTATCGCCACAATATGAAATTCTTAGTTCCATGAAGCTTCCGCACTTCAAACCTTGGAACTAAAATCATTATCTTCTCAGTTATGCTCAAATACCATTTATTAAGAAACAAAAAATATCCAGTAAGAATAATTAAGAAACAAATAAACAAACAAGAATAATCAATAAGAAGATTTTAATGAGTTTCATCCAATTGAGCATGACTACATCCTTGAGAGCCAAAATAACTAATTTTTTATTGATTAATCACTCACTATATGAGGATTAAATGTTTCCTTTATATAGACTAGGTTTAAATAAGTATAGTTGTTGTAATATTTAGCTGGCACTATCCTAAGCAATTTTCTCCTTACCAACCCTATCCTAATTTAAATATGATTGTAATAACTTTTAAAATCTTTTCTATAGTCTAAAATTCACCAAAAATGCATTTTCAGATAAGATTGTCCATCAAAAATATAGCTCGAGACAAAATATATGTCTTACTATTTCTTTGAACATATAGACACAAATTTTAAAACAACCATATTGCAGGTCATGTAACTTTGTTACATGTTTTTAGAACATGAACATGGGCTCTGACAGGCTTATTTTTCTAACTTTGTCTTCCTAAAAGAATTCTTTGCCACACCAATAAGTATGTGTTCAAACTATTTTCTAACATGTATCTTCACCTCTGCAATCCAAATAAGAATATGCCCTAACACACAACCATATGCCTGGCTATGTTCACTCAAAATACTTTCAAAAAACAATAGCGTTCTTCTAGAAACACTTTAGAATTGCACCTATATATATGAGACATACATAAAAGTTTAAAACTAGTTTATTGAAAATCTAAGTAATTAATTATCTATTAATTTATTTCAATTTCATATTACTTTATAAATATTTCATTCCATACTACTATAAGCTCCTACATGATCTTTCTTTCATTTTTGTTCCATAAATGAAAAACTTAAAAATAATAAGATTAGCACATAACTTATTATTATAACAAATATTCATATTGATTATCAAACAATATTTTCAATGTTTTATGAATTTTTCATTTTTTTTCCTTCTATTAACCTTTTAAAACTTAAAATACATGAAAGGGAAAAGGAAAATTTTTATAGGAACAAGTTTTTAAATTGTGTATTACAAGTTATACCATGTTTTTAGGCTATTACAATAAATATGGATAATTAGATTCAATTACTCAAAACATAACCGAAATTATGGTAAAATGTCTACAAAATGTAATTTACACTATGATATATATCTTTACAATTGTTGAAGAAGAAGCCTCATAGACTTTCTTTTTAATACTAATTTTGAAACATGTTTAATGTATTAGAAACCTGTATAATTTTGCTTACTGTTCTTCCATATCTTGCATTCTCATTTGGGTTCACTAATAAATTCAATCTTAATTTCGAAAAAAGATTCTTAAAGAAGAAGAAAATATATAATATGATCAAAGCTCTTCTATTTTGCTCCGAACTTTATTTGGATATTTATCATGAAGGCAAAAGGTATATTGATCCCCTAACATTTCTAAAAAATTTGAAGTTAATCCCAACTATTATCTATGGTTTCATGTTACTGCTTAATGTTTTCAAAGTAGTACTAGTATTACACTAAATCCTAACAGAGTAAAATTTTTGGCATTTTCTAGTATATGGGTCATCAGTTTAGCCTATATGATGTCACAACTAGATAATTCAAACGCACAAATGTTGATGTGATCTTAAAAATTTCTTTAAACAATGCTTAAATGTGTGACTTTCAACTTAACATTTTATAAAAAGGTCTAAATAAACCTCTACCATTATCTTTGTTATCACCTTTGCACCATATTCAGGGTGCAATGAGTATTATTTTAGTAATATTAGGAAGCAAAGTGATACTAGTGATAATAGTATAGCCTTAATTAGATATATTGTACAATATTGAGGTGTAACTTACACTTTTGGCCTTGTCATAAAATTTAAAAGGTTCTCAAATATAATAATTGTTAAGTCATTTACTAGAAACCAAAGGGAAGTATTGAAAGAAGACATTGTGGAATGCTAATCCTATTAGGAATAATGAGATTATACTACAGAGAATAATGAAATACGTTTGGTAAAAAGAAGAATCTTCTCCTTTGAGAATAATCAAAAAGAAAAGTGTTCAATAATATTTTGTTGGGAATGAAATCTGTATCTTCGTTATCATAGTTTAGATAAATATTTGACATTGGAAAATTGATGTACTTGAGGTTTGTTTTGATAAAAATTGTTTAGTAAGTTTTTAAAATTCCAAATAGGAAACAAAATAATATTGAAAAAAATTAAGGACCACAAGGAGGAGTATGTTGAAGGCAGGATTAATGGCTAGACTGAAGTTATAACAACGTAATCGTAATAAGGTAGTTATACTGACCATCCATTTAAACTTATTCTTCTGCTTCTTTTGTTTTATTATGCTCTTTTATTTTATTTTATTAACTCACTTTCACCATACCTTAGACCAAAATAGTTAGAAGAAAACTCTTTTGCATGACTACGTCATCCTTATTTGCTTTGTAATTGAATTTTTTTATTTTATCTTCCTTTTTCTATATTTTAAATAATATTTTATTTTTATCTTATTTATTTTAATTTTCATCTCTTTTTTCACATTATGTTAAAATGTGCACACAAAAAATTAGTTAACTTTTTAAAGAAAGAAATTGTCTTAACTAAAAAATGAAAATTTCTTATTATGAGAAGTTTTCTACTTAATAGGAATTTCATTATGTTTAGAAGCTAATCAACTATTATAAGGGATGGCTAAAGATAAAAGCTCTTATTTCTCTCTTGTTACCACCATCATTTTCCTTAATCTTCCTTTACTTTTTCTCCTTAACACAACATCTTAGTTCTTTCTAGCTCCTTCTACTTATCCTTGTTTGTTCAAATCCTACTCATTTTCTCCTCACTAGTCCTTAGTTTCTTCTCCTTAAAAACCCCCTTGCTTCACTAGTTTAGTTGTTGTTCTCTTTAATCATATTATTCAATTCTTGTCTTTCTTCCTATATTTTGTTGTCTTGCTTTTAACTTGCTTTTACTTCCTTTCTTCTTGTTTCTCTTAATAGGATCCTTTTTTGTCTTGTTTGGCTATGGTTTTAGCTTAGAATTGCATCAGCACCTTAAATTTCAACTTAGTCTCCCCAATTTTTTTCTCCTTCACTTTTTATAATGGTTTTTTTAACTTTTAATTGCTAACTTTTTCTACTTTAAAATAATGTCAAACTCAATGCCTTTTTCTGGCCTAACTCACACTTGAACCATAAAGTTGTCCCTCCTTTGATCGCTTTCTCTCATAACCCTTTAAGAAGCTACAACACATTAAGTTCCATCTCCCATTGTAATGTACCATCCTCTTCTTCCAACCTTTGTCATTCATCTATCTTACCTACTGAGATTAACACCATTACACCTTCTGACCTTGAACTTCTAACCAAAAAGATTTATTTGCATTAGGTTATAAGAGACTCCTCTCCTTTAGATAAGCTACATTTTTATCCTCCAAAACTCATAGGTGGAAACACCATAATGGCCCCTCTTATGGATGTTCTAAGAGCTAGAGCCTATAAATGGGAATCAAAATTAGTTGGCGTTTCTTAGACAAATGACCACTTTCACCTTGATCCACTCTTAGTCTTAATTTCAATGGAGAAAGTTAGACTTAAGGGAAGTTTTTTAGTCAATGAGAAAAATCTCTTTCTTTCCAACTTTGAATTAGAATCAAATGCTCAAAGAATTCTAGAAGCTAGTCTTTGGCACTTCAATAACAAAATTTTGTTCCTCCAAAAGTGGAAACCAGACATTCAAATGCAAAATCTAAAGCAGCAACACATACCAGTATGTATTAACATTTATAATGTGCCTTCAGAATTAGGGACTACTAAAGGGCTGAGTCATTTAGTAAGCTATATTGGGAAGTCAATTTGTATGGATGAAACCACAACTAGAATGACGCATGTGAGTTATGAAAGAATTTATATAGTTGTAGATATAAAGTAAGACTTACATAAGCTAATCTCGATAATGAGGCTAGGAGAAGAGGATAAAATTTTTGATGATTATATCTCAATCATGTATCAATGGATACCTATCCTAGATCATTAAGGAAAGAAACAGATATCTAGAGGCAAGAATTTTTAAAGAGGAGATTATATGAAATGTAAATTAAATTACTATAGGGAAATATTACTTTCACTTAAGAGGAACTTAGACCCAAGTAAGTCATCTTAATAGAAAGTAACGAAGTTATGATCACAACTATATAAAGAGATTTAGGATCTCACACTAAGGAGATAGAGACTATGTCTATTCCAATTTTATCCTTTCTAGTAGAGCATAAAGAGAATAAGATAGCTAACTCTCCTCTACCACTTATTAAGCCAAGTTGTGATCCTTCTTTCTCCTATATGTAGATCACTGAACTTGTCAATTTCCTAATGATAAATAAGCAAATGATAAAAAAAATAACTTGCTTTTTAGGTAATGGGTTCAAACTTTCCATTAGGAAGAAATCAAATAGAAAACATAAATGAAATAACTCTAAAGCCTTTCCCTAATTTTTATTTTCTCTTAGAATATTAAAAGGGTTACTAGCCCTATAAAGTAGCAAATAGTGTAGAATAATTGTAAGAATCAAACTTTCCTTAATTAGACTATTGGAAACTAAACTTAAAAAGGAGAATTCTAAGAACTTAAACTTCTTAAAGAAACATTGGTTTATTATCTCTATCCACCTGTCACATTAAATTGGTAGACTAGTAGTTGCTTTTGATCCCAATAAAATTGAGATTTTGCACTCTATTATCACCAATTAGCTTATACGCTTGTCTATAAGAACTTTTCATGAGAATAATCCTCTCTATGATTTTGATTTAGCATTTCAAAGGTTCTCCTTATAAAATAATTTAAGAAAATACATGCCAACATGAACATCTTTTGGATCATTCTTGGAGATTTCAATAATAAAACTCATCCTACTAAAGTTAAAAGAAATGCTAATCTAAAAAACTATTTTAATGATCTTAGTAAGTGTAGTAGCTATATTGAGGTGATTGATTGATAGATGGAAGGGAACTTCTACAGCTGGAACAACAACCAGAACGTGAGGGAGTCTTTAAGGAAGAAACTCGCCAATGCTCTTGTCAATGCTTAATGGCTATCAAATCTTCCAGAAAGTGAGAAACTTTTCAACTTGCCTTTATTTTTCATATCATGATCCCATTAAAGTTCACAATTTGACCTCAAATCATTTGTTGAAAATTCATTTTAGTTTCAACAATTTCTTAGTAGAAGCTGAAGAATTTGATGAAGCAATCACTAAAGATTTAAACTATGAATTAAAAAGGAATAAATCCTTCATTTGTATAAGGAAACTTAAAAAAAATCAAGGAGAAACTTAAGAATCTCAATCACAAAGTTTACAACAACACTTATTATGCAATCATTGATGCTTAGGCAAAGTTAATTCAAGTTCAAAACACCTCTTTTCTTAGATTTAATAGTTGTAACTAGTTACAAAGAAGAAAAAATAGCACTGTATAACTACACCTTGGCATTATAAGTGAATCTTTCCCTTTTAAAGGGGAGATGAAGAATTAAGTTTCTTAAAGAAGGGGATATAAATACTAGCTTCTCTAAAAAATATCTCCTCATAAGGAAAAACTTCAATAGAATTATTTCACTTCAAACAGAAAATGGAAACATGGCTTAATCTTAAAATGAATGTCGAACCCTATTTTCAGAGCCCAACCATTCGGAATATTAAAAGACGTGAACGTATTATCCTGTAAGGTTATTTCTATGGGATCTCTCTAGCCAAAACCAGTTCCAACAGCAGAATCACTAATGTACTTCTTCTGAACAATTGTAGCTCCATGTCTCCAGTTTATTTTGAAACAATAATCGTCTCATTCGGAGCTCTACCAATCAAGATATGATTAAAATACCAAAGTATGTTCAGTAAAACAATCAATTCATGCTCTTTTAGTCGTTTCCCACTTTCTCTCCTTTAATCTTTTTGGAATCGACTCCAATGGATACCAAGATTTTATGGAGAGATAGAGAAATAAGTTAGAAATTCTTAATTCAATACTCACTTCATTTGGTGATCGGATGATGGAGTTATGGCCAAATGAGTCAAACTTGGTTATGTCCTCAATCATATTGTACCTATCTTGGGACAATTGAAATAACTTTCACTAAAGACATCAGATTAAGGTTGTCTTAGGACGGTTTTGAAGAGGACTTCTAGATCTACAACTTTTGTGAAGACTCTGGAAAGAGATTTTACCATTTGGAGGGTCAAAACTGCAGCAAACTAAATGTTTCGTCGGGGCAAAATCAGGAAATATTTCCCAGGACCTCTCGGGAAAATTTCGCCGCGGCAAAATCAGGAAATATTTCCCAGGACCCCTCAGGAAAAGTTCACCGTGGCAAACTATAAATGTTTCACTGTGGTGAAATCAGTAGATATTTCCCAGGACCTCTCGGGAAAATTTCGCCGCAGTCAACCTTTATAAGTTCACTGCCGCAAAGTCACGAGATGGAGACGAAAACGCCTTTCAGGAAAAATTCGCCGCGGTGAAACCTTCTAACCTGTAGCTCTAACTCAACATTTCAACACTAAAAATACACATACACTTTATATCAATTTAACTACTAAGTACTTTTGTTAAATTCTTAAATCTCCCCTCAAATAATTGATCCTATACAACCCTTCCTATCTCTAACATGTTATTCTAAACCAAAAAACAATTTACAATCACATACTCATTCCTTTTTCACAACCATCATCATACACAATAACAAATCCTCAAATTCTCAGTCTCATTGCTAAACAAGGAAATATTTAATCAAGCTTTAGTTACATATCAACATACACATCACAAACTTAAAACAAAATACCAAAGATGCTCATGT
>JANQAP020000144.1:3591164-3605565 GCA_026874005.2 Erythroxylum coriaceum
CAAAGACATTATAATTAATACCTAATCGCAACAAAATAATCAAATTAATCCCCAACATAAACTAATCACATGCTTATCAGTAAGAAGAGAATCGGGGTCCAACATATATTAAATCCTCTTATTTACCTATATGGACATAAACATGACCACTTACCAGTGATCAATGTAAAATCGTGATTCTAATGTACTTAGATGCTTATATACCCTTTATGGTGCTTATGGTCCATATGCTTGAAGCATAGATATGCCCACTGCCTTATAACACGTGTGTCACATGTTCTAGACATACGTCCAACTGACCAACTGCATATGCCATCAAGTGAAATATATGCCAAATGCTAGCACATCCCATCATGCAACTCTCACACAGGAGTTTCTTGTTCTTCTTAGTTACTATAACAGGTGATTTCTAACCGTTGTTTTTAGTGAATTTCTTCACATTCCAGTAACTTTTTTCCTTAAAATACCCAAAACTCCATTTTTTATCATTTTCCCTATAAAAACCAATCCAAGTAACATATATGTAGTTTATACAAGAATAATAGATAATTTATTTGATTTTATCATAGAGAAACTTAAAAATCTCCATTCAAATTCGTAAATTCATAAAACTACTCTAATACCACATGATAGATATAATATAAACCTTAGTGATTGGTCTAGGATCAACCATAAACTTGTATAAATGGAGACAATTGGGAAATTTACTTGTTTTGCTATCCATTTCATGATAAACATGCTACTGATCAACTTGAACAAGCTATTGGACTGTTTGGATAAACTCTTCGACGTATGAACAAGTTAGATCCAACATTTGACCAACACTTATGAAAGTTGTAAATATTTATACTATTAACATCTTTCTATGTCCTTTTTAGTGCATAAACCTCTTAACGAGTTAGAGAATATGTACATCTATGAACTTACTTAAGAAGATAGTAGGAGACTTTAGTAACAATTTATAGTAACCTTATTGGCCCTCCCTCTCACAGGCTTAATAAATAACCAGTATACACCCATAAAGACTCATTTTCCTTATTAAACTTCAGCTCATTTAACTAAATCTTTTATTAGTCTTCTTTATTATCTTTAAGTTGAATCAAATTTCATTATCTTAACCTTAAATTTTATTTTTTAAAATCATAATTAATAATCCAAAAAGAAATTTAAAATTCCAACATGTATTGGTCACAAATAGCTAGAGAATTCCCCACTTACGAAAAAGAATATACTAAAGTTGCTAGTTAGGCATATCGTGAAGCATTCTTGCACTAAATAAAAGTTCAAAGATCGCACAAACTATGCCTTTGGAGGTTTTTTAAGGGATTAAAAAACGTAGCTATTCATAAGAAGGTGAATCAATAAGAGGTGGAATTATATTCCTTTTCCAATAGACACAAGAAATTAAATCAACAAGTTTATAGATACCATACCTCACTATCATAAATCTCGCAACTATTCTATTTTCACTAGGTGTAGCAAGTTACCTTCTTCATTTTGCTATGGAAAGTTGAAGGAAAACTAATATCAACCTATTAATGATATTTGAAATTTTAGTAGTAGTTTTTGTTGATTTATGGTCGATAGACATTCAATTAGTTGTTGTTTAGTAACATAATTATTTAAAAATATTCTTTATCTATACATATTTAGATGTATAAGATAAATTCCATAGGATAAATATACATTGTAAATGTTGTTCTATTAAGACTAAACATTAATAGAGCATAAAAAGACTAGCATATTTTATGTTTTTTCTTATGAAAGAAGTATGCCTAAATAAATGTATAGGTACTTATTAGAGAACCAGTTCACTGAACTGATCTCATATAAGAAATCTATTTGGAATATTACTTGTATATTTACATAATTTCTCATTGTGATAATTTTATAAATAATTATTTAACTTGAGATCTTCAAAGTTATCTTGTATACGGAATACTTTTGTTTTAATACTACTTATGACTTGTTTTAGTCAAGGATAGCTCAATTGGCAGTCATTAGATGTAGTATAAACTATATGGAAGTAGTTGAGTAATTAATATAGGATGTTCATCCTAAAGTAATTAGTGAGAATATTCTATTATTTTTAAGAAATAATGATTTGAAAATTTCTTAGCCAAGGTGGAATGACATTTTTTAAAATAGTTTATAAATGTCATTAATTGAATCAGATATTAATGATAAAGAACTACTATGATAGAACTTAAATATAGTAGACATTACTTTTATGTTCTATGTCTAATCAAAATATTGTATGATGAAATTTCTGAATTATTTAAAAAATCATAGATAAAAAGGTTAGTCAAAACACTTTAATATTTCTAAAGATTTTGGTAGTTATGATGTGTAGCTAAAAGTCAATTTTGATTTATATAGAAATTGTTTAATTAGAGAATTAAAGATAAATTAAAGAACTTTAATTATCTATTCCTAAATATAATTTAGATTTTTAATTTATATTCATTATCAAAATATTTAGAAATCTAATAAATCACACATAAGAAAAGAGTTGAAGAGAGAAAAATATTTTAATTAAATTAGAATTGATTGTAAAGTTTAAAGAATTTTATAATTAAATATGAAATATTTAATAAATAAGGATCAATATGAGATATTAGATTTTATTGGTCATAACTAGTTTTTAATTAGATTTTTTGTAATTAAATTATTAAAATGTCTAAAATCTATTATAAATAAGCTTAATATCTAAAGAAGTTGGCACTTGCTTAGTTACAAAGTTCTCTCGATACATTTTATGAATATCATTAAAAGTTAAACACTTATGTGACTATGATAGTTGACATGTGCTAATTTTTAAAATGGTTAGAGGGTTGCAATAAAAAAGTCAAGCTTTAAAATAAAATACAAATTACAAATCATTTTATACAATTTAATGAGATCTTAACTTTCGAGAAATCTAAATGTGAAAAAATTTCATAATTATTTTGGTACTTATTAAATTAAATCTGGATCCAATTTTTTAATAATAATATCAAAGCTATCATAATTCTATAACCAATTTTTCAATAATGATACCAAAGTCATCATAATTCTATAAATTGGTTCAAATTTTGATTGTTACTAATCTTAAATTTTAGAATTAAAATTACAAACCTTAATTTCAAGAACTCTAAAAGCTGAAATGTTCATATTAAACGTTTGAAATTTAAAATGCAATTTAGAATTGAAATAGAAACCTAAAAACCATATTTATGAAATCTGAAAAATCTCGCTTCCGGATGCAACATGAACTGGAAATAATAAGGACTTGTGATTTTGTGTTTAAGAAACACAAAGTCTTTAGCTTATGTTGCTTGTGTAATGGGTGTTATTGAGCTTCGAGTGTTGGTTGTGTGTTTTGCTAGTTTGATGCTGCCGGAGACGCGCCTGAAGCTCCATGAGATAGGGCTGTCGGTGATGGCTCCTGGTTGTGGGAGGCGGCGTGTGTAAATGTTGCTTCTCTTAGAATTCACCAGTGGCGTGCTTCAGTTAATTGGAGAAGGAGGCACCACATCGGAGTAATGGTAGTAAGTGACTGTGCATGTGGAGATGATGTCTCGCTAGTGATTTACGCTGGGGGAAGATGCAGGCTGGCAGTGACGGATCAGGATAGGTGGTGGCTACAACTTGTGTGCTTGAACGGTTATGAAGGGTAGTAGGGTGGTTTTGCAATTGACAGTAGCGTGCAAGGAGCTAGAAACAGACGTCAACGTTGTGATGGTGCGATTCATTTTAGTCCGGTTAAATCAATAGTGGCACCGCAGGCAATTGAAGTTGTTGTGGAAGAATGCAGCTGGAGGCGATTTGGTTACGTCTCCCGGAGCAGTTCTTGATGGGTGGCGACTGTTGGCAGCTGGCGTTTTCTAAGTTCGTATCTAGGGTTTGTTTAAGAAGAAAGTGGTGTTTGGTAAATTAATAAGGATAAAGCCCAGGCTTAAGATAAGTTTATTATATGGCTAGAATAAGAGGTGTTAGGAATAATGAATATAACCATCCGCTGAAAGGATTGGTTGGACATAAGTTCAAGTATGATTTAGGCTATATTTAGATTTGTGGTGTGGTAGAGATAAGTACTTATTTATTGCAGTTTTTAAATGCCGTTATATGTTTGAATTTACGGTAAACAACAGGAGATTGGAAAAAAGTGCGGTGCCACCGCAGAAATCAATAAGCAAAAAAATGGTTGCGGTAAAAAACTGCTTCTGCGGTAGAAATTTTACTTTTTATTAATAACCTTCACTACAAGTCTTATTTTCCATTACACTCTTAATTAATATGACTAATAATATATTTTTATGAAATATTTTATTTACTAAATTTATTTTATTTATATTTTATTATTTTAATTTAATATTTTATTATTTATAATTTTTATTAATATGATTAATAATATATTTTTCTAATTATTTATACAACAATTAATAGTTTATTAAATCAATTAGCTTTTTGGTCATTTTATCTCTTTTTAACAACCACAATCGCACTTGCCAAATACCTATTTTCACATTTCAGCAGTTACCAAAACAGCAATCTCAAACACATAAGTACTTATTAAGAATAAGGACTTATCATTTCAACAGGTTGATTTCAGCAGGTTGTCAATCGCCACCGTTCTCCCAAACCAAACCTTAGACCAAGAAAAGGATAACTCATTTGTTTTTTGGATTAAAATAATCTTAAAACTAAATTAAGTTATTTTAAATAAAGAATAATGGATTCTTAATTTACAAAGTTCCAAACATAATTTTAACATTGTTTTAAATTCAAATTTTAATTTCAAAATTAAAGCAATTATTTTTCTTAATTTGATTAAAATAATAATTATATTAATTCATAATTGAAATTTAGAAAAATTTAAATTAAAACTAATTATTTTCAGGTAGATTGAAATCAAATAAACTTCTTAAAATTAAGAAAAATATTTTCTTAAATAATTAAGAAATATGTTTTTAATTAAATTTATTTATTTCAATTTAATTGAGATAAATTAAATTTATTATTTTATTTACAGGAAGATTATTGTATTTATTTAGAAATTTTTTCTTTATTTATAAATAATAAGTTTATTAATTTATTAGAAAGGTATTTTTTGTTTAACTTTTGAAAAGTGTTTTTATTTATAAATTAAGAAAAATGAGTTTTCTTTAATTTTTTAAAATAGTTTTCTATTTTATTAAGGAAAGATTTTTAATCAATTAAGAAATTGAATCTCTAAATAGATAATACAAATGACTTTTTAATTAAATTAAAAGTTTTTATTTAATTTTGAAAGTAGTTTTCTTTTAATATTAGAAAATAGTTTTCTAATTAAGAAAAAATATTTTTTAATTAGATTAGAATTTTTTTTTTGTAAAATTTTGAAAAATAAGTTTTTCTAAATTATAACAAGTAAAAAGCATAATTTATTGAAAATTTTTTAATTATTTATTTTTAAAAAAGTTTAAATAATTGGAAATAGCTTCCAATTGTATTTGAAAATTGTTTCCAAATCAAATTAAATTTCTATTTATAATAAGAATTTAATTCATTTTAGAAATCATAATCTAATTTAAGTATTCAAAGAGTTAGAAATATTACTTTAGATTACAAAGATCAATAATTACAAAATCAAACAAAGCTTGACATTTCATGCATATAATTTGATTATATTAGTATGAAAAATTGCATGCTTTATTTATTTGTGTGTGTGTGTATATATATGTTAAGTTGTCTGCTTTATATGTATGATATTTTACATTCAATTTTGTATTTAATAAAACAAATAAAATTAAATTGTTCATTAAAATATTAAGTACAAGTTGAGAACGTAATTATATTATTTAATAATAAAACTAGAGTTATGTTTATTATAAGGTTTGTTGACTGATTCAAGGACCCTTTAACTCAAATATGTTTCATCTTAAATTAATTAGCCCAGCTTAACTAAATTTGTATGATTTAGATGAGTGACTCATAATCATATGAATTTAGAGACAAGCTCAAGAATAAATATAAAATATGTTTTGGCAAGAGTTGTCACATAATAGATCTATGAGTCATATACGATGTCAATGATCAAGTTGTCATCTACCTAATTTAAGTTTGGCTGATTTGTTGAGAGACTCAAGGTCAACAAAATTTAAATGGGATCCTAGCCCATTAAAGAGATTAGAGTAATATTTCCAAATAATAGTTAATTAGGGCTATTATTTCGAATAAAATAGTAGAAGTAACCAAATATATGATTAGAGTACTAATTTTATTTGAAAATTATGACATATAATCAATTACTTTTTATTCTTACATTTATGTTTTGCTCTAATTAGAATTTACCTTATTTAGTATAGTTGATACTAAGTTAGTGAACTTAATTTCTTAGATATAGGTTAAATTTGAGAAAAGTTCTCAAAGTTTTATAAAAAAGAAAGTTGTATGTTTATTATGCAATCTTATTATTGATCCATGTTGAGGATTTGATGTTAAAGTTTTAGAGATGTGTCAAAATTATAAGGATGATAAAATGTATGGTTATTTTAAGTTGACTAATATCTCATAAACTTCAAGGATATCATGTATGATGTATGTAAGCAAAATGCAAATCATTGCATGAAGTTAAACTAAAAGGTACGATACTTTGAAGGAATTGTTCTACTCAATATAGCCTATTAAAACCATAAACATAAAAATCAATTAAAGGCTTTACTATAGTATAATAATTGTTGTCATAAGAAGAAAATGATTGCATAATTTTTCTCGCCTATAGGTGATATAATAAAGATCATATGTATTTCTAGTTTATGCTTATGAGTATCTGATATTGAATTTGGATTCAACATTATTATAATGTTCAAGTATGATAAGAAATAGCTTGTTAAGTAAAATTAGTTGGTTCAATCTTATACAAATAGTTTGTATCTATTGAATCAAGGGCTATTTATACTTAACATAAGTGGCAAGAATATAAAGTAGAATAACCGAGACAATCCTTTTATGCCATATTAGTTAAATTAGCATAATAAGAATCATAAAGTTCAATATTAGGATATATGTATCCTTTTGATTATAAATCTTGAAATTTGTAAAACTTATTAAGTTGAAGAAAAACCAAATCAATCTTTAATGAAAGGATTATGAATGTATTGAATTGTTAAATCAATACATGTGATCTATTGGATTAAATAACAATTTATAAAAGGATGACTCTTATATTTCTTTCTAATGACATTATGTGATGTAATCATATGTATTAAATAAAATAATGATTAAAAATTTTGAAAAGTTCAAATTTTTTAAATCTAAGTAAAAATTAAACATTAAAAATGTTAAATCACTTCAATAAGATCAATGCATTGATATATAAATTTTTCGGTTATCTATAAAGGATAAAATTCTTTAATGAATATCTAAATAATTAAATTTCACAAGACTATGAATTTTTATAAAGAGAAAAATCGAATATGAGATATTGTATTATGCAATATTTATTTCTTCTATAACTAAACCTAGTAGTACAATGACTTACCTACAGTAATTCTAATTAAATAAATTAGTAAGATTTTATATTAGATATGAAATGCTAGGACTTTCAAAAGTTAATGATTTAATGATGTAATGCATAGTTGAAGTATATATTATTCACTAAGTTTAGAACTAAATTGGACAATAAAGGTTATGAGATATCCAAAAGGTTGGATATAATTTTACAGACCCATTGATCAAATTGTTTGTTTCAATATATACCTATAAGAGGATGGTTTTTAAGATAAGTAGTTGGAATAAAGTGAAATTTGAAAAGTCCAAATCTCTTGACAATGCATACAACTGGAACTAATACCTTTATTGATACATTTAATGTATAGTTAAAAGGTTATAAGACTTTCAAAGATTCACTTTCATGATGAATTCAAAAATTTTGTTTTAGAGATGATTATGAATTTATCATGTCTACAAAAAGGTTAGTGGGAGTATAGTTGTCCTCTTTAGTGAGAGTATGTAAAGACATATTGCTGATAAAAAACAATAATTCATATTTTCAATTATTGCAAATATAATTATCCAAGATCAATTCATATTGGACATGAAAAGGTAATAACTTAATTATAGGAATAAAATCTATAGATATAGATTGAAAGTTGTTTACCTATTCTAGTCTAAGTATATACTACTAAAGGTGTTTATTATTTGAGATATCTGATACTTATGAAGTATTAAAAATATCATTATTTTATGTATAAGTTGATATTTGATTTCAATGTTATATAGATATTTACTTTAGAAGTAAATCTTCATTAAGGTATATTTTACTTGAAACAATATTATTTTAAGATTGGAAAGGTTTCAATATAATAATGATTGTTAATTAAGCCATTAAACATTTTTCATTTAGTGAAAATGATTATATGGATCAGAAGTTCTTTAATGAACTTGGTATAGTTCCTTGCATTGTTTAGATAGTAATGTACTATAGAATATTAGAGTCATTAGGCATTCAAAAGGGAGCTTAGGTCTCATTAAAGATCCAATAATGTATTTAAGCAGCTTCTCTTAATTATGATGATAATAGAGATTAAAGTAGTAAGATTTAAGTAAGTGCTCACTATAAAGAATCATGTTGAATTCTCTCACTTAACCATTGTCCTAATAGTAGCATGATCATCATACGATGATATGGTATATGATGCTTACATGATTAGCTTAATGCAAGTGAAAAATTGTTGGTTTATATATTATAGCTAATCAGTTGATTGTAGTTTAGTGATATAATTATTTAAAGGCATTCTTTATCTTATATATATTTAGATGTATATAATAAAATCAATGAGATAAATATACATTATAAATAAAATTATGATGAAATTATAATTATAAGATTCATAATTCATTTATATATTATCTCTAAGTTGTTTCTAGTTATTATTCTATTAATATTAGACATTAATAAAGCATAAAAAGACTAGCACATGTCATGTTTTTTCTTATGAAGAAAGTAGTCGATCTTATAAACTAAAGTATGAAGATACTTAAACAAATACGTGTATGCTTATTATAGAACAAATTCACTGAACTGACCTCATATGAGAAATCCATTTGAAACATTACTTGTACGTTTATGAAAATTCTCATTGCGATAAATGTATAAGTGATCCTTAGACTTGAGATCTCCAAAGTTATCTTATATAAGAATTTTTATATTTTGATACTAGTTATGACATGTTCTAGTAAATGATAATTCAATTAGTAGTTATTGGATATAGTATGAACTATATGGAGATGGTTGAGTGATTAATATAATATTCATCACTCTAAAGTAATTAAAGAAAATGTTCCAATGTTTTTGATTAGTATTGATTCAGAAAATCCTTCGCTAAAATAGATTAACACTTTATAAAATAGTTTACAAATATCATTAATTGAATTAATTACTAATGATAAAGAGCTAATATGATAAGACTTAAATAGAGTACATGTTATTTCTATGCTCTATATCTAATTGAAACATTATATGGTAAAATGATTGAATTATACAAAAAAAGTTATGCGCGAAAAAGTTAGTCAAAATTACTTTGACATTCTTAAATATTTAGGTGCCCATGATATGTTGTCAAACATTAATCTTAATCTATGAATATAAATTGTTTAATTAGAGAATTATCTAATTCTAAATATAATTTAGGGTTACAATTTAAATCCATTGCTAACATATTTAAGAACCTAATGGGTTATAGATAAAGAATGAGTTGAAGAAAGAAAAAAAATATTTTAATCAAGTTGATCTTAATTGTAAAGTTTGAGGAACTTGATAATTAAATATAAGATATTTAATAAATAAGGATCAATATAAGATAGTGAATCTTATTTGGGCATAGCATGTAATTAGAATTATATCTTAGAATTTAATTTCAATTAAATTATTAAAATGTTCAAAACTGTTATAATAGGCTTAAGCTATAAGAGAGTTAACACTCTTTCCCTAACTCTCTCTGTAATAGTTATAGAATTCTTAACATATTACATGGATACTATTAGAGACCAGATACCTGTGCATCTATGATAGTTAAGATGAGCCAATTTTGGAAGCGATTTGAGGGATACAATAATAAAATAATCAAGCTTCAAAATAAGGTACGAATTATGATTTATGTGTCAATTATTTCATAAAATTTAAAGTGATCTTAGCTTTCAAAAATCAAAATATAAAAAGTTTCATAATTATTCAACTACACGCAAAATTGGATCTCAGTCTGATTTCTCAACAGTTTTTTGTTAAATGTATAGAGGAATAGACAACTGTATGTCTGTCCTTGAGCCATAAAAAGAAAATGATGTTCTATTGATTTCTAAGAAATACAACTCAAATCTTCCAGTTAAATCATGTTTTCAAACTGAAAATGGAGTTCCAGCAGCTAAAAGGGTGCAGGATCACAGCAAGAATTTTATTCATTCATTAAGCAAAGAAATATGGAAGTACACCAGCGAATTAAATCAAAAGCTCTGCCTTATTTCTAGTCTTCCAGTTAAGAAAGAGTGTAATTGTGAACACATTATACATTGTAATAACTATTACTTGTATCAAAACAATACAAGTGGGCAACTGAAACCCACAATGGATTTCAAATCAAGACAATGAGTCACGACAGTAATCGGAGATCTGATGGATTAAACGGTATCCATCATTAACACGTTAATGGAAAATTGAAGGAAAAAGAACAGAACCATTTTACAAAAAGTAACCTTCTTTTATCAGTTGGTATTCTATTGAGAGCTTCGTGTTCAAAATAGCCAAATCTTTTAAAGAAATGTTGTACCTGTTGCTTCTCATCTTCCACGAGGATTGACTAGTTGGGAAAATACAGCACTTGTGGCAGCATCGTCTGCATCATCACCTGTTCCTGATCCTCCATCAATTATGCTTACACTGTTGTCAAACGGTTCAAGGGGCGTCAAAGGGATTCCAGGGATATGATTTGTACTGTTATCCTCAGGCTCCCTGAATGCAGATGATGTTTCCTCAAGCTGGAGAGCATACTCGAGATTCCACAATACATCTCCCATAGATGGCCTATCAACACCATGTTCAGCAAGGCACTTCTCAGCTGTCTCACCGAATTTTTTGAGAGAAGCTGGATTAACCTTTCCAACCAGAATGGAGTCCATAATTTGATCCAGCATCCCCTTCTTTTGCCAGGTCATTGCCCATTCCGCTATATTAACTTGCTCCCTAGGGAGAACAGGATTAAGAGCTGGTCTGGTACATAGAACTTCCATTAGAACCACCCCAAATGAATAGACATCAGATTTCTCAGTGAGTTGTTGCCTTCTGAAGTATTCAGGATCAAGGTAGCCAAAGCTACCTTTAACAGCAGTACTTACATGTGTCTGATCAAGGGAAGGGCCTGTTTTTGAGAGGCCAAAATCAGCAACTTTGGCTACAAAGTTCTCATCCAAGAGAATATTAGTTGTCTTCACATCTCGATGAATAATGCTTTGAGCTGCACCAGTGTGGAGATAATGGAGTCCTCTTGCAGCCCCAATACATATTTCAAGTCGTTGCTTCCAGGATAACGGTGGTAGATCTGTTCCATAGAGATGACTCCTGAGTGGTCCATTAGCCATATACTCATAGACAAGAACCATTTCAGATCGTTCATCACAATAACCAATAAGAGAGACAAGATGACGATGGCGGAGCTTAGACAACATTTCAATCTCAGTTCGGAATTCAGCAAGACCTTGCTCAGATCTGGGGTTGCCTCTTTTGACAGCTACGTTTGTCCCATCTTCGAGAGTTCCCTTGTAGACTCTGCCAAACCCACCTACACCAAGAAGCAGGCTCTCATCAAATTTATTGGTTGCATCAAGGATTTCTTGAAATGTAAAAGGCCGACCAAGATTGGATGAAGCCAATGAAATGCAGCTTGCTGTAGCACTTTTTTGAGAAGTTGTAGACATCTTTGTCATTGTCTGAGAGTTCCCATATAAGGGCAAAGGAAGCCATGGATGCCCCTGTTGAGTAGTCTTTAACTTCCGGGCTATAAAGCAACAGCAACATAGTCCAATTAAAGCAAAAGCAACAACAGCTCCAACTATTGAACCAACTATAATTCGGATCTTGTTTGCCTTTGAGGCTGATTCTGGGAGGATGTCTCCAACAGAAGAAAGCCCATCTAAGCTTTTGGCTTCATTGCTTATCTTCAGAATCTCCAAACCATTCATAGTTGCGTTTGTAATATCAGATTGCATATCTGGACCAATGCTGACATTCAGAGTACCTGACTGCACCGAGGAGTTGGAGACAAAGTCTCTGTAGTATGGTACGTCTAAGCCATTTGCGAAAGTTGACAGATCAAGACTCTCAACAGCCGTGTTGTCATTGATGTAGAGACTAAACACAAGATTGTTCAGAGAGATGCTGATGATATCACAGAAATGAACCCGAACAAAGTAACTAAAATTTGGATTAACAGAGAAGACCCAAGTTATATTGAAGTTCAAGTTTGCTACATTTGCATCTCCCATGGCTTCAGCTGTGGCGTAAACCCAATTCGGTGCTATTTCAGTTGTAACTGTAGCTGGATATTTTATAGATGCAGGACTAACTGAAACGTTAACAGCAGAACTGTTCACATGGAGGTACTTGGCATCATTCTCCCAAGTTCTTCCAAGTGTATCATTTTCAGCCGTGATCAGTGGACCTCCCATGTTTAAACGGTAAACAGTTTCAAAGGCAAGTTGAGAAAGACCATTTAAAGGAGTAGATGGATTTAGAGCCAGTGCTTGGTCAGGGAGGACAGCATCCGGAACAGAGACAACTTCAATTGCATTAACAAACGTGAAAGAATTGTTGGAAGGAATGAAGGAGAGAGTTAAGGAATCTGAAGTCACATTGACTGTATACTCTTTGAACAAATATGAACTTTTATAGTTCTTGAACGTGAAATTGTTCAAAAGCACAAAAGCATCTGTGACTACTGTAATGGACGCAGATGTCAAGTTTTGGTCAGGAATAGGATAAAAGTAAAGACGGATCCAATGCCTACCCTGTTGCTGAATGTCAAATTCATAAGTAGCTATGCCTGAGAAGACTCGAGCAGATTGATAGATTGGAGCTGGGGGAGTAGAATTGGAGCTAACAACAAAAGAAGTTCCAGTTTTCAACGTGAGAGAAGAGTGCCAAGAATCAGGAACATAAGTTATACCTCGATATGTGACATTTTGTGAAGAACCACAGGCAATCAAGTAGTTGTCAGGAGGAATGAATGCAGCAGATGATGTGTTGAAACAAAAAACGTGTAACAAAAGAAGAGTAACAACTACATGCAAGCATTTCACCAATTTCATTTTCTTCGTCTGCAGACCTTCAAGCTCCAAAGAAACAAAGCAATTACCAACTACCATCTCAAGGAACAATAATTCAATCTAACAAAAACTTGCTACAATCCCAAGGAACGACCAATCCTTATAACTCTTTTCACAATTCCAAATGCTTCAACAAACAATGCACCAAACATCAAATGCTACAAGCCCAGTTCTGAATCACTAAGTCCCAATAAAGCAGTGCTCTCAGAACCAGATCTAACTGAACAAGTTTCAACCTAACTGCGCTATCATAAAGCAGAAAAGAAAAGAAGTTGTACAATCTTGAACTTGGGAAAGAAGGCAAAAATGAAAACTTTGCTCAAATGTACACCCTTACCTGAACGGAGGAGGTAGAAAGAAAGATATAAAACTTAAGCAGAGTAAGAACTGTGTGTCGGGTCAAAGAATAAAAACAAGTTTGACAATAACTGGCTTCTGCTGCCATAAGACCCCAACCCCATGAAGGAGTGAGCGTGAGCCTTTTAGTGGGCAACTATAGAGCTATAATTAGAAACAACGCTTTCCAGGCTGGTGATTAGGCTGTCAAAGGCCTAGTAAAAGCCCAAAGTAAGAACCCCACTACGCAGGAATAGGGATATGATAATGAAATCAGACTTAAGAGGTGCTATTTTTGAAGGAAAAGGAAATTGGTCGTAGAAGCTTTATGGTATGTTTTTACCTTACCAGGTGAGTTTTCACCCTTTTGTTTTTTAATTAGAAGAAGAATATGGATGGAGGGTCAGTTGAGAGTGGTTTAGCTGTACAAGGACCAAAGATTTCTGGGACCCGCTTCAACACGGCTTTGAGACTAGTAGCTGGCTCGCAGAGTTTGATGCCGCATCAAAGCTAACGGCGTTAGTTGTTGCAGCACCAAAATAGAATGGTACTATTCTTTTTGTCAGTTGCAACTTGCGTGAAATGCTTTTGAACTAAATAGCAACACACACACAAACACCAACCCTGTACGATAATTGTAAAGAGAAATCACAATTTACAATAATTGATATTGATATTAATAAGTATATTTGCTGGGCCAACGGATGAAATTTATTGGCACAAAATT
>JANQAP020000144.1:3639320-3650025 GCA_026874005.2 Erythroxylum coriaceum
GTTTATGAACCAAGGATTACAAGAAAGGGTTAAGAAGTCACTTAAGTTGAAGTGCATCTTCTGTGTTCCTATTCACAGCATATCTTCTGTCCCATTGTTGACCCCTCAGGAGTTAGAGTCGACCTTCGAGATCTTCAGGGAAGTGATAAAACTTGAAATTCTCTTTCAAACCGTGTAAGGAACACCCTAAACTGATTCCCCTAAAGAAAGTTAGGACGCTTACAAGATATCGTCTGTGTTTCCAAGACTCTGTCTGTGACACTGTTCACACTATCGTCTGGGCTACTGTTCACAGCATATCTTCTGTCCCATTTTTGATCCCTCAGAAGGTAGAGTTGACCTTCGAGGTCTTCAGAGAAGTTATAGAGCTTAAAATTCTCTTTCAAACCATATGGAGAATACCCTGAACCGATTACGCTAAAGAAAGTTATGAGGATCGAAAGATATCGTCTGTGTTTCCCAGACTTCGTCTGTGACCCAGTTCACGTTATTGTCTGGGTCACTATTTATGCAAATCTTCTATCCCTTTTTCGCACCCTCAAGAGACAAAGTTGGTTTTCGTGGTCTTTAGGAAGATTGTAGTTCTTGAAGCCCCCTTTCCATCTAACCAAAGAAACCCTGGTTTGGATGCTTGTAAGAGAAGTTATACTAAGAGCCCCGAAGCATGTATAAGTGTGAAGCGAGGACTCAACCACACTGATAATGAGAGGATTCAGGTTGAAAGGTAGGAATGGACTAGTTGACTATTCTAAGAGCTGAGCTGAGACTAATAAAGGGTAGTTTGAGAAGATAATCCGAATGTGATTAAGGTGTTATCTCTGGAAGATAACTTACGTAGTAAGATATTCTGCATGCATGAAAATGACAGATTGTGGTATCAGAGCAAGCATGAATAATCAATCATGCATGAAAGAGTCAGACTTTGGTAACGGGGTTTGACAAGTCATGTGTCAGAGCAACATCTGATGCTTGAAATCTCGAGGCATATTAAGGAAGCAAGGAACCTCGAGTGTGATAACTTTGGTGGGCACGGTGATGTTACCAAGGACAAAACATGAAGGAGATAGACCGCAGAGACATTCCACAATATAAGGTTGTCTAATGAGATGAAGTTGAAGGTAGTTGTCTGATTGCTGGAGGGTGATGTTCAATTTTGGTGGGAAAATGTCCGAGGAATATAGCGTAATCAGATTTCCTGAGTAGATTTTATCATTGAATTCAACGGACAATATTATACCAGATTTGATGGAGATCAGAAGAAGGCTGCCTTCTTTGCACTTAGACAGGGGAATAGGTTGGTGCACGAGTTTGAGACAGAGTTAAGAGAGCTTGCCACCTGTGTCGCAGAATATGTGGCAGATGAAGAAAACCTATATGTTCGGTTTGAAACTGGATTGCATTGGTAATCCAGGAAAGGATGACAATCACCCCCATCACCACGTTCAAAAAGATGGTACAATCTACCAAGAGAGCTGAGCGGTTGGTAAAAGAGCATAAGAGACAGTGGGAGGAAAAGAACTGAAAAAGGAAAGGAGGAGGTCCCTCTAGCCAACAGCCCAATAGGAGTCGTGGTAGTTCAGCTCTAGGTAATACTAGAAGCGCTACATCAACAGCTGTTAGGTTACGGTCATCACGACCAGGAGGTTAAAGTACTATCCTTACTACCAGCTCTACTTCTTGAGCTCCACCATCTCAGTTTAAACAGTGTAGAAATTGCAAAAAGGTACATTCAGGAAAGTGTTCGGAGCTGAAAAAGTGTTTTCAGTGTAGAGAGATAGGGCACTTGAGGAGAGATTATCCACAGTTGGCTTGGTTTGCAACTCGAGAGGGGTATAGCTCGGTACAACTAGTGAGATACTGAGGGGAGACTGCCATGGCAAGTGTTCAGTCTTTTGGATCCACACATAGGACTAGTGTGGGCAGTAGTATAGCTCCAGCAGGTCACCAGCATTCTGCTTTGCAAGCTCAAGAATGAGTTTATGCAACGACGAAGGAGGATGTTTGAGCAAATCTGGACACAATTGTAGGTATTTTCAAGTGAACATTTTTATGTTGTTTTATTATTATATTGTTACGCATGTTTTGTGTAGTACCAATAAAATCGTAAATAGTATGAGCTACTAATGCGTAATGTTATAACATGCTATGTATGTTCTCAATAGAGATGCTAAAGTTTTGATCGAAACTGACACGCAAAGGTCCTTTGTTAGTGTGACTTTTGCCTAGGACATTAGTCGTCCCCTATAACCGTTAGATCCCCCTCTCATTATCTTCACTCCTCTTGGAGAGCAAGTGGCTTGTGATGAAGCATATACGGCCTGTGAGATAAAGGTAAGTGATGCTATGTTAGAGTCAAATCTTATTCCCCTCGATCTCTAGGATTTCGAGGTGATATTGGGCATTGACTAGTTAGAGAGGCATTATGCCAGAGTTGATTGTTATAACAAAAAGGTGGAGTTTGACACTCAGGGTGGAGTCCTGATTAAATTTATTAGTGATCGATGGATGCTCTCGAGTTGTTTGATATCAGTGGTCAAGGCTAAGAGGTTGATTCGTCTGGGATGCCAAGCATACCTTGACCATGTGATTGACACTTCAGCATAGAGGGTTAAACTTGGAGATGTTCCTATTGTATACGAGTTCCCTAATGTCTTCCTAAAAGAGTTACCTAGATTGCCACATGATCGGGAGTTTGATTTTGCAATTGACTTGCTCCCAGGGACAACACCGATATTTATACCACCGTGTCATATGGCACTAGCAGAATTGAAAGAACTAAGGGTTTAGTTGTAAGAGTTATTGGACAAGGGCTTCATCAGACCAAGTCATTCATCGTGGGGAGCACCACTATTGTTTGTCAAGAGCAAAGATGGGACCCTCTACTTATGTATTGCTTATGGGCAATTAAACAGGGTTACCATAAAAAATAAATATCCACTCCCCAGGATCAATGACTTGCTTGACCAGTTGAGAGGAGCTACAGTATTCTCAAAGATAGATTTGAGGTCTGGGAACTATTAGTTGAAGCTTGCTAAAAGTGATGTGCACAAGACTACTTTCAGACAAGGTATGGACATTATGATTTTTTGGTGATGTAGTTCAAATTGACAAATGCACCTATAGCATTTATGGATCTTATGAACAAGGTGTTCCACCCTTATTTAGATCAGTTTGTCATAGTCTTCATTGATGACCTTTTGATTTATTATAAAGATGGGGAGGAGCATGCTAGACATCTTCAGATTATGCTACAAATGCTTCACAAAAGACAGTTATACCGGAAGTTTTCAAAGTATGAATTTTGGATGAAGGAAATAGGATTCCTTAGGCATATGGTATCAGAAGAAGGTATTTTTATGGACTCAAAAAAAGTGGAAGCTATACTTAAGTGGGGACAGCCCAAGAATGTGATAGAAATATGCAGCTTTCTGGGGTTAACTAATTATTATCGAAGATTTGTTGACGGTTCAGTACTTACAGCCGCTTTGTTGAGGCTTACCTAGAAGGGGGTAAAATTTCAGTAGGATGACAAATGTGAGGCGAGTTTTCAGGAACTGAAGAGACAATTGACTTCTACACCAATGCTTGCTCTACCTACCCAGGGGGTTGGGTATGAGGTGTACAGTGATGGAAGTTGTCAAGGACTTGGCTGTGTACTTATGCAGGCCTGACAAGTGATCACATATGCTTCTAGATAGCTGAAGAAGCACAAGCTAAATTATCCTACTCATTATTTGGGGCTCGTAGTGGTGGTGTTTACATTCAAGATCTGGAGACACTACCATTATAAGGAGACTTGCCATACATACACCGACCATAAGAGTCTGAAGTACCTAATGACTCAAAAGGAGCTAAACCTTAGATAAAGGAGTTAATTGGAGTTGATTAAGGATTATGACTTAGTGATTGATTATCACTTAGGAAAAGCAAATGTGGTAACCGATACATTGAGTTGTAAGCCCTGTTTGGTAGTAACTGTCAGGAAAAATCCTTATATGACTCATTTGATGAGTATATGGAGTCTTGGGATTGGACTCTCAGTGGCTAAGGATAACGGAACACTACTAACACGGTTTGAAGTTCGACCAATATTATTTGATGAGATCAGGAGATCACAGGTTGATGATCCCGAGTTAAAGGTTATTCAAGAGAAATTACATCCAAAGAGGAAGAGGGGTTCCACTAAGAGAAGACGAGTTGTTAGTCTTCATAGATAGAGTCTGTGTGCAAGATGACCAAGGTCTCCGGTGAGTTATCTTAGAAGAGACTCACAGTTCAGCTTATGCTATTCATCCTAATGGCACCAAGATGTATCGAACTCTTAGAGAGAGCTATTGGTGGCCAGGGATGAAGAGAGAGATAGCAAAATTTGTGGCCAAATGCCTTCCTTATCAATAAATAAAGGTAGAGCATCAGAAGCCAGCGGGTATGTTACAATCTTTGCCTATTCTGGGATGGAAGTGGGAGCATATGATATTGGATTTTGTAGTTGGACTACCTCGTACACCAAAGGGTCACAATGCTATTTAGGTTATAGTGGATAGATTGACAAAATCTACTCATTTTCTACCTATCCGGACAACCTATTCGTTAGAGAGGATGGTAAAGTTGTATATTGATGAGATTGTGAAGCAGCACGGGGTGCCAGTTTCCTCTATATCAGATAGCAGATCTGAGATTCACCTCCTGATTTTGGCCAAAATTCTAGGAATCTTTGGGGACAAAACTAAAGTTTTGTACTGCCTTCCACCCCTAGACTAATGGTCAGTTGGAGAGGACTATTCAGATGCTAGAGGACATGTTGGGAGCATGTATGATGGAGTTCCAAGGAAGCTAGGACTGACATTTACCTTTGATAGAATTTATTTACAACAATATTTATCAGAGAAGTATCGGTATGCCACCATATGAAGTACTTTATGGAAGAAAGTGCAGGACACCTCTATGTTGGGATGAGGTTGGTACAACCAAAGTCAAAGGAGCCAAATTGATAGAAATTACCACTCAGGAAGTAAAAGTCATCTGAGAGAAAATGAAAGCCACCCAAGTTCATCAAAAGAGTTATGCGGATAAGAGGCGATGACCATTAGAATTTGCAGTTGGTGATATGGTTTTCCTTCGAATATCACCATGGAAAGATATTATCCAATTTTAGAGCCGAGGGAAGCTGAACTCTCGATATATCAGACCTTTCTATATCCTGGAGTGCATCAAGACTATGGCATATCGGTTGGAATTTCCACTAGATTTTGATAGGATCTATAATGTGTTCCATGACCCGATGTTTAAGAAATATATACCGAACCCATCTCATATTTTCAAGACACCTCTAGTGGAGCTGAGAGAAGACCTGAGTTTTGAGGTGAAACCAGTTCAGATTCTGGATCGGCAGATAAAGAGGTTGCACAATAAGGAAATTCTCACAGTCAAAGTTCTATGGAAGAGCAATAGGGTCGACGAGATGACATGGGAGCCCAAGGATGCTGTGAGACGTTAGCACCCCATTTATTTGTATCCTTGACTTAGGAGTTTCAAAGACAAAACTCTTTTGAAGGGGGGAGGACTTGTAGCACTAGACTCTTTGATGCCCTTTTTCATTGGTCTATACTTGGAGATACTACTATATATTGATATATACATGGTTGTATATGAGCTCAAAAATGTATCTGAATCCTTTTGGTATATATGTAAGTGATATATAATGTTATATGCCCTTACATGAACTTAAAGTTAAGCGATATGCTAAATCTTAGAGATTTCTGACATATAAGCTTCTAAGTGTGTAAAACCGAGTCCATTGGATGGATATGGCCATGGTGGCTGAGTTGAATGTGTACTAATGTCTTAGAGGTGATTAGACATGATTTACAGACTTATTGAACACTTAGAAAGTTTAATTGGAAAAGTTGATGTACATAAGGGATTTAAAAGTAATTTTTCAATTCTTGGAGGACCAATATGTAATTTTATAAAGTTAAGGGGCTTAATTATAATTTTGAAAAGTCTGGGGACCAAAATGAAAATAAAAGTTTTGTCCATTCTCAAATTTGGGTTTAATTGCAAATTTAGGAAAAAATTGAAGGGTATAATGGTAATTTCATAGAAGATAAGGGTGAAAAGGTAAATTCACCATGTTTTGTCAAAGAAGAGTCAATATTCTAGACCCTTCTTCCTTGTGTGCAGCCATGCACCCCACCATTTAGCATTAAAACACTTTGTTTTAATTAAAAAAAAGGAGAAGAAAGGAGAAGAACACTTTCGACCATCACCCAGTTTACATTTTTTTTCTCCAAGCCAAACCAAGGTGTTCTAAGTTAATTTGGGGTCAAGGAACTCAAATCTATCATTAGATTTAAGAAATTCTCAAAGGATTTTAAGATATCACCAAGGAAAGTTTAGGTTAATTTTGTCTCATCTCTCTCTACCTTATAATTTTGAGTTTAATGTTAAGATATGTTTTTCTCTGTGCTTGAATATGCATGAAATATGGTTTAGATTAATGAAAGAAGTCATTTAGAAGCCTCTTTAAGCTAAAACCGAGATACCCTCTCTTTCGTGAAAGTTTTTAAATTTTTGAATATCTTTTAAAATTAATGGTTTAAATGAAGGGAATTGGATTTAATGGAGTGGCAAAATGTGTTGTTGTTTAGAAGTGCTTATTCTATAACAAGATGGGAGCATGAATTACTATAATAAAGTCTTGAAAATATGACTTGAAATTCATGCATGTTAGGTGTTTGATAAAATCCCTAGGTGAACTTGACGTAGGATTTAAGGATTGTAATGGTGTGCATTGGAAAGAGGTTTTCATGTTTACTTGGAGTAAACTTGAATTTTTGCATAGATTGATGAGTAGTGACCTAATGTTCTTAGATAAAAATATGCTAAATTATGCTTTGAAATGTGTAAGTATTGGATCAAAGCCATTAAATGCCTTAGAAAATGCAAAAGAAAGTGTATGTGAATAATAAGGGAAGTAATCATATAAGAAGCTTAATGGCCAAATCCTATGGCTTAAAAATAGTGATATTGTGTTTTATACACTTATTTGATGGTGTATAAATATGAGATAAATGTTTGAGTAGTAAATACATTGCATATTATATGTATAAAGGCTCGGGAGTTGTGGATCAAGGAACTCGTATTGAGGATTGTTGAAGTTAAGGGAGTGTACACCTTCTTTTGAGGTGAGTTGGGAAAAACATATCTCTCAAATGGTACTAGGCCAACCCAAGACATGCATAATGACTTGTATGTGAATTTTGAACCTAGGTAATGTATAATAGAATTAAATCTCAAATAGATGCTAGTATTCTTATATATTTAATAAATGACATTTTTTTGAATAACTTCGTACTTAGAGTGCAAAAGATGACTTTCACTGTATGAAATAATGTTTTGGAACTTACATATGTATAATCGAGTCATGTATACTGCATGTATGTATTCTCTTTTGGATTAAAGCCATGGAAAAGTTCCATTTTATCGATTAGACCGATAAATAAAGGCATGGTACCTTACTTGATTTTAGTACTAAATATTTGTATATGATTTTTTTGGTGATTGGTGACGTAGCGATTGGCCATTCGTGTGCTAGGCACAACAGATTAAGTGACCCTCATACCCTTAACGCTGATACATAAAAGTTGAGTCCTTATATCGATACCTTTCTATGGGACTTGCAGGTGATTTCACACCTGGAAGTCTGGTATCACCTAAGGTCATGACGCTCTTGTCGACTATAGTCCGAACTCACCACAGATGAAAGTCGAGCCAACACTGAGAATCGGTGGGTGTGTATACTAGTTTAGCCAACCAGTGGCGACACATAACTATTTTGGCCTATCCTAAGATTTGGTTTTCTGACAAGATTTGATTTTACATGTGATGCTTTTCTACTCTTGTATACTGGAACTAGAACCTATGTTCACTAAATGAGTGATTAATAGGCTACGCCTATATGGTTCTTAACTAGTATAGGATAAGTCGTAAACTAAGCCTATATGTTTTTATGTCATATATGTTCACTTCATAGGTGGTTATGCATGTTAGATGCGTAAAACTGTCCTTAAATTATTTAGACCGTTTTAATGTGTACCGGATTCTGTTTGTAATATATGTTTTTCCTGCTCACTAAGTACATAGTGTACTCACCCCCTTCACTTCCCAACCATGCAAGTTAATTTGGTGAGCTTGAAGCTCTGAGTGGATCATGCGGTGCTTTAACATTTTCGGGGCATTATCACACGTAGGTAGCCTCTGTTTTATTTGTTGTATAATGGCTCATGATTATGTTCATATGCTTTATAATTTTGTAAATTAACTCTTGACTATCTTACGATTTGTAAATAACCTTATGCATGAACCTTTTGTATTGTCATTGAGATTGCTTTTGAGTGGATTTAAAAGTTCAGAAGTTACGATAAAGTTTTAATGTGAATATAGAAGTGTGTCTAAAGCTGATTTACAAGTGTTTTAATTAAGTTTTGGGATTTTCAAAATACAACCGTTGTGTTATCCAAATGTTTTTAAAGATATTCAATTAGCCTTACATAGTAGGTACTATGAGTATCCCTAGCCTAGGTATGCGACAGTTGTCATGTGCCTGATGTGGTTCTGGGTCGTGACATTGCATCCCTTACCCGTAATAAATCATAGAGTTGGTTCTATGTGGCTACCCATGACTGGTTAACCACTATTTATGGAGTTGGTTCTACTTTGCTTGCCTGTAATAGGTCAACCGTTATAAATATACCAACATAATAACATGTATAAAGCCTAGCGGTTTACTATAGACAAAAATAACTCTTACATTTATGACTCATCTTACTTTCTAAATCTAGTATGGGAGTATTCATAATTAAATTATTTCAATGTAACTCTTAATCATATAAAATTTAACTTTTAAATTAAAACTCATGTATTGCCAAAGCATACACTTATGCTAGCAATATTCACTTATAAATTATCATTTGCATAAAACTAAGTATAAATATTCATTTCATGATCAAATAAAAACCATTTGTATAAACTCAATTTAAAGTACACTCAAAACTTGTTAGTCTCTATAAATAGAAAACATTTCCATAAAATAAATTTAAAGAACACTTACATTTCATCAATTCTTTTGTAAAGAATTTAGTCATATAAACAATTAAAATGCACTCACAATTTGGCAAACTTATCGTCAAGCACACTTACGCATTCTGTGCCTCTTTTTTACCTAAATAAAGTGAATTTTGCTTAGGTATTTATTTCCAAATTATGATATAAGGCATTAACACTATAAATGCAGTTTAACTGAATTTAGGATTAGTATTTGTTCACATAACATGTACATTAATCATATTTCTGTTTACTTCCTTAACTAACCAATTGATCTCTGTTTCAAAATCTAACTTTGACAATTACTTCAATTCAATACTATCTTTTTCTCAATCTAACTTATCAATTTCTTCAAAACACTACCTCACATAGTTCACATATAGTAAGTCATACTTCATTTATGTCTAGGTTTTTTCAAAGTTTCATAAACATTCAAAAAGGTTCGGTTATGATTTGGTTAAAATCAAAAACAAAAACAAACTCAAAATGTTGCAATTTCATACCCGTCATGTCCCCTGCCCAAAATTTATACCTCTACCTGTTCCTTAATTTTAGTATAGAAAAAGTTTAAATTAGGTTTTGAGCTCTTCTAGAAATTTATTCCTATATGCCTCTAGTTTCCACAGAATAAAAAATTTGGCCATTTGATGTTGGGTTTGCCATGGTTGGATACATCACATGCATTTAAATGCAGCGGAAGTGTTGGAATTAAGATTCTGACACTATGACAACCCAAAATCAACAAGATCTAACATGCATGCAAGAATATGTAAAGAACATGAAATACCAAAACTTTTTTACCTTGTGTATCGCCTCCTTTCCTATTTCTTCTACTTGTTTGGGTTGTTGCAAACACCAAACCCTTCGTTGATCACCCAAGAACATGCAAAGAAGGAAGATGAAACAATGCGTAAGGGTTTGAGAACAACAAACTTGATGAATTCGAGTAGATGTTCAATATAGGAAATAGATCAAGGTTGTCTTGTATGCATGTAAGTTTTATATAATAATTGCATAAATTTGCATGAAGATAACTTAAGAACACTTCTCACTGTCTCTAGAACTCTTCTAGAACCCATTCTCTATCAATTAAGTTTGTAAGAAGTGAAGGCAGGTCGTGTACATAAGTGAAGAACTCACCTATATATCATTTCGTGCCTTTTGTTCGAGGCATGTCTCGCTTTCGGCCACAATCGTGGCCCTTTGACGCACGATCATGGCCTGCTTAAAATTAGGCCATACACACTTTTTTTTATCTGATCTTTTATGCGTGTGACCCTTAAATTCTGGGCTATTTTAGACACTTGAATTAACTTTTAATTCAAACACATCATGAAGGATTTCATGATGCCTATTCGCTATAATATAAGTGGATTAACACATAAACTCTTTGATAGTTAATTATCCAACTTATGAACCTTTCCATAAACAATTACTGTGCAATTCGTCATTTCACCATACTATACCCCACTTGGTTCGGAGTATGGGCTATGTGTCAACCCCTACTAGACTAACTACGTCACATCTAGTCCAAGTGATGTTAGTTCTTGTCCTGGGATCTCATTACTCTATATGTCATTGAAGACTCTCTTCATGACAC
>JANQAP020000145.1:10881-52827 GCA_026874005.2 Erythroxylum coriaceum
GTAGCCCCGGAGACGTAGGCACAATTTGGCCGAACTCCGTTATCAAATTTTGTGTTGTTCTATTGGCATTCTAGTTGTGTGGAAATAGTTGAATTTCCTAACACCTCGCTTATGTGATTGAGTTTTGGTAGTGTTGTCAATTCCATATTCTGTCGCTTTGGCAGCATAATGTTCGGATTGTCCTTTTCAGTTACTTCATCAAAAGGTTGCTCTTCTGATGCTATAATGTCCTCCAAATTATAGCAGCGGGCTATGGAAATTTGAACAACATTTTTAAGCTAAGAAGCACAGACAAGGACACAGACACGCGACACGACACGGACACAGACACAGACACGGGGATACACCAACTTCTAAAATTTAGTGGACATGGACACAGCATATATATATATATATTATAAAATTTAGAATTAAGAAAACACTTCAGAATTCATAATATGATATATATTGATTAATGTGTTTCAAGACTTCCAACATCTTATTAAAAGAGATAAACCAAGAAAGGGTGGGACTTCGGTGGAACATACCATATAAATGGCATGATGGGTCGAATAGAAAAGGTAGGAAATTGATGGTTTTCTTCTTTTGATCCACTTCTTCAAGAAACAGTTGGCCATCAAAACCATTCACTAAGACCCTGGTTGTTTCCATCTGTGTCCGTCTTGTCTTCGCTAATTCTTTTACCCTCTCCAGGTAAGTTGGCGATGGCGGCCTTCCGTATTACAAAGATAAAACAGAGTTGGTTATTGTACACACGTGTTTTTAGGGTAAACTGGCGTAGTATGGTAGTGGTAGGGTCTAGCAATTAAATGCGTTTTCATAGTTGGCTCCAACTTTTGATGTCGTTTTATCAACCAGATCTCCAGTCGTGTCTGAGCCATTTCCAGACGTATCCGAGCCGATAAAAATTATTTTTTAATTTCGACACGTACGGACACATGTCGGACACGTGTCCACTGCGTGTCGGGTGGGTGTCTAACACGGGCACGTGTCCGACGCACGGACACGAGCTCCATTTTACCATGTCCGTACTACACAGTTTTTGAGGAAGTGCTGCAATAACTTGGGTGTGAACAAATGCTTGAGCCTAGCACAATCCTTAATCACCTAACAGCTCAAGGTTGTCAAAGGCTCCATTTTTTGGAGGTCTAAATCTAAAGCCCTTGGTGTCAAACACAATTCTCAAATTTTTCAAGTCACGAAGATGTAGTACTGTTAAGCCTTTAAAAAATGTGGTTGTGTTGCCATTTATGTCTTCTTCAGAGGTTATCATTGACCAGATTCTCTCGATACCATGGCTATAAACAATCACGCATTTCTGCAAACCTTTTACTTCTTTGAGAGCTGGCAAAATATCCAACAAGCTGGTAAGTTTATGGGCCCTATTAATTCGCAACTCCTGCAAATTCTCAGGGAGAAGAAGGTCTCCCCCCTTGTCCAATAGAGCTGCAGTTATCTATTACAACTACATTACTATCAGCGTTGACGATTATGCCAGGCTGCTAACCAGTTTGGATATAGTAATGACTAAGCCTTCGCCAGTGTTGAGTTCTCACATAGGAATGAAGCTTGTTAATGCAAGGTAATGTAATGCCCAAAGTCTCCAGCTTCCTGAGGCTAGTTAGATCATTCAATTGCACATCAACGCTGGGATTATGAAATCTGAAACATTGCAACATGGAAAACATTCGCAGCACTCCTATTGGAAATACTTTCTGTACTTTCATCTGAGAGAGGTCCAAGAATTTAAGGTTGATCACCTTTTCTGTGCCATGAGACACTTCGACAAGTCCAGTGAAACAAAGATCCAACTCCTGAAGTTTTGTTAGCTTAGCCAAAGATGGCACAAAATTTAAGTTACCACAGTCTCTAAGAAGCAGTACCGTAAGATTCATCAACTTGGATATGGAATTTGGCAACTGAGTTAGACATGCTAACCATCGTATATCCAAAACGCTTAGGCTGCTCATATAAACAAAAAGATGATTTGGGAGCTTGTACAACTGGTAGTTGTTCTGCAGCATCAAGGTTTTGAGCCTGGGGCAGTTGGGTGACAGGCAATAAAAGCTCCCTCGCAGGTTATTTTCCATTAATGAAATGAATTCTCCA
Source organism: Erythroxylum coriaceum (assembly GCA_026874005.2). NCBI lineage: Eukaryota > Viridiplantae > Streptophyta > Magnoliopsida > Malpighiales > Erythroxylaceae > Erythroxylum > Erythroxylum coriaceum. The sequence continues at coordinate 12,991 of JANQAP020000145.1, forward strand.
TTCTCTGGCCAGTTTCTCTTGCCTGGCAGAAGCTTAAGTTGCAAGCCGGCCTTCACCACAAACATTGGTTTTACTCTTGTAATTGAGAGAGTCATATCCCTAATCACGTCATGCATCCTCACACAAGATTCACCTCGCATGTTCCTAGCACTTTCCAGCAAGCAAGAGTCAATAAGTCTGCTTATAATAGAGTTACCTCTTTCAAACAGTGCTCGCCTGGAATTCATTTCCTCTATCAGGCCACCTGCAATCCAGTATACAATTAAATCACTTATTGGGATCTTATAGCCTTCAGGAAATAATGAGCAGTACAAGAGACATTGATGGTGCCTTTCATCTTCAAGTCGATCATAACTGAATTTCAATGACCTAAATACATCTTGTTGAGCATCAATCATCTCCTTTACAGATTCCTTGAGTCCATTTAAAGCATCTCTCCATGCACTAACTTCTTCTACTCCCTTCATGCTTGTAACTTCTTCCACTCCCTTCATGCTTGTAGTGGTAGTAATAATTGCTAGAGGCAAACCACCACATTCTTTGGCAACAAATCTCATAACTCGTTCCAATTCTAGTGCAATTACCCTTTGTGACTTTAAGCATCTTTGTGAAAAGGTCCCAGGATTCTTCCCTGGAAAGAGGATCTATTTTGAATAGTTGTTGGCAGTCCAATCCTCGACACACTTTCAATAAGCGAGTTATTATTATCAGTTTGCCTCCAAAGTTTCGAGGGATTCCTACCTTCTCCAGTGAAAAAGCCTTCCATACATCATCCAAAATAAGTACAAATTTCCTTCTCCTTTCCAAAGATTTGAATAATCTAGCAGCCCTTCTCATTTCATCTTCCTCTCCAAATAGATCTATCCTTGCTTCTTTTGCAATATCACTCTACATCTTGTAAATGCTTGATTCTTGTGTCACAGATACCCAATAGACATAGTCAAAGGATCTAGCATTATCTAGAGTAAGATTATGGATGTGAGTGACAATGGCTGTTTTGCCAACTCCGCCCATACCGTAAACTCCAATGCTTGAAGTCCCAACATCTATCAAGCAATTCCATATTTGTTCCAAGCTTCTTTGTGCATTCTGACCAACTAATGGAGAAGTTAATAGTTCTGCTCCTCTAGATTGGTCTAGATGAATGGAAAGTCCTTCAGGGAAACTACCCTGCTCAACAAGTTCTGCTACTTCTTGAATATTCTTCTCCACAAGCCTTCCCAACCTGAATTGTGTGAGACAATTGCTGTCATTCACTTCCTCTTCCAACCGCTCCACAGAAGTTTTCTCTCTCTGGACATTTCTTAACCAATTTTCAACTTCTCTTTTCCAATTTTTCCCTCGCTGATGTTCTATGGTTGTTAGTTCCATGTTTATGTCATCTTCTCTGCTTTTTAGATCTTCTATTTTTCTTCGTAGAATTTGCATATTATGGCCGACCTTTTGGTTATGGTGTAATCACTCAACAAGTGGACCCATTTATCAGCAACCATCTGGATGTTCTTCCATACAGTTGTTAGAAATTCCATCTTCAGGCTGCCATCAAAATTTGGAATGTATATTAGCACACTAATATAATTTAACATAATAAAACGTAAAAAGCAAATGTAAGACGTAAGAATTTGTGGGAAACATCCTTCGCAAATTATTACTTCATGTAAGACATAGGAATTCTTTTGAAAGCATACCCAAATTCCTTTTCAAGTCAACATTTACAGGAAAATTCTGTCATTGACTCTGTTGTAAATTGTAAAATATGATTCGTAGGCCATGTTGAAAATGCTGTTCCTCAGGCATCAGGTCTTCTGTTTGTTGAATTCCATGAGATCTATTTATTTACCATAATTTACGACTGCCTTGTAGCATATAACAGCGACTGAATTTGGGGAGAATGTAGCAGGACAAACTTATAAATTCATCATGCACATCCGGTTTCAACTCGGGCACTGGCATCAACCTAGGGGTTTTAGACGTTCTTAGAGATTAGCACCAAAGGCCTATAGTAACGAACAAGATTGAGTTCCAACGTATGTATCGTAGTAAAATTTACACCCGGAGAGTTAATGTATGGTGATACTGAAACTCATTTCAACACTGTAAGATCAATTCTTAGGTTCCACTTTCCAGAAAATGTATTGAAAAAAGTATATTTAAGAATGGTCCTTGCTGGGAGAAAAACAGCTAAAAGAATCCATCTAGCAAACTTTCAAGAAACTGAAGCGTATGACCCTTAAACTATTCAGGAAACGTAATTCTCAGTTTTACCGTGAATTGCACTGTTGTGAAAGTTCTGTAATATCTGTGAATAACCACAGATATTACATAACCACTCACTCCTTCACTTAAAGTCTAAAGATAACCTGGGCTGTTTAGACAGACTTCAGCTCAAAACTTGCAATATCAAGCATCAGTCACTTTTTTTATAAAAAAAAACAAGCATCAGTCTCACAGATCAAAAAACTCTGACCTCTTACTCATCAAAACGCTTTCACCTGTCCTAATCAGCAGCAGCTCTCCAAAATTAAGACCCAGCGTGAAAAGAAAGGTGTTTTCTTTGGTCCTTCATTTTCCTTTCAATGAAAATGTCATCAATCTCGTTCATTAATAATGTTAAAAACTAATGATGACTGAATATGCATTGACGACAATAGCTAAAGGTTCAAGGGCAAAGCTGCTGATGCTATTAATGACAAGATTCAATAGCGCATTAACAAACAGGACTAGAAAGTCAAATTAGACATGGGAAATACTGTAGAGAAAAGATAGAGAATTTGGATAAAACTCTTTTGTGTTATTATTCATGCTACGGGGTTTATATACAAGATTTACAATGAAAAAGGTATACGTAACAAACTTCTAACAAACTACTGACAAACGAAAGAAGAGAGAAGCAACAAGGACGGCGTGTGAATTTACAGGTTGGAATAATGAATGTGTAAGTTGTTGCTGCGGAAATTGTCTGTGGATCTTTTGTGGACTGTTTGCGTTGAGCTGTTTCTTGGGCCTTCAATGTTTTATTTGTTTGTGAACCCGCTGTGAACCTTGGATTCTACAGCCCCTCCTCAAGTTGGAAGGTGAGTAACCCCAACTTGACAAGAATAGCAGAGAGTGTGTGCCTTGGGAGAGCTTTGGTGAAGCATATGCTAATTGATACCTGGAAGATAGGTGTGTTGTTTGAATGAATCCATCATGAACAGCATTGCGAACTAAATGGCAGTCAATGTCAAGATTCTTAGTGCGTTCGTGAAAGACGGGATTGTTGGAAATGTGCATGGCAGCTATATTATCACACCGGAGAGGAATAGAAAGTGGAAAAATGACCTGTAGATCCCGAAGAATGAAGCTAAGCCATTTGATTTCACAAAAGGTACTGGCCATGCTTCTATATTCAGCTTCTACCGATGATCTACTGACTATTGGCTACTTCTTGATTTTCTACGAGATCAAGGATGAACCAAAAGATGTACAGAATCCAGTGAGAGACTTCCTTGTGAATTTGTAGCCTGCCCAGTTAGCGTCAAAGAAAGCATGGAGGAAGAAGTAGCCATGACTGAATAGACCAATGCTTTTGGTATGGTCCCCGATAAGTACTGTAATACATGTAATAGGGCTTTCTAATGAGAATCACGGAGTGTAGCAGTGAATTGACTAAGTTGTTAAGTGGCAAAAGCAATATCAGGACGAGTGAAATTGAGATACAGGAGTTGACCAACAACCCGTCTATATTTTTCAGGATCAGTCAATAAGGGGCCATCATCAATGTCAAGTTTGGTACCTTAAACTATGGGAGTATCAACAGGTTTCAATTCTGTCAATTCTATGTCAGCTAGAATGTCACGTATATACTTATGTTGAGTTAATAACATCCCGTTCTGTGACCTAGCATTCTTGACTCCAACAAAATACTTAGCATGACCCATATCTTTAATCATAAATGCACTCGTTAGGAAATGCTTAACATCACAGATCAATTCGTCATAAGGACTTGTGATTAACACATCATTGACGTAAATAACCAAAGCCACGAAGTTATCATTGGTACCTTTTGCGAAGAGACAGTGGTCTGATTCCTTCTGGGTGAAACCAAAATTCATTAGAGTCGAAGTGATCTCCTTGTTCCACTGCCTCCCTGCCTGTCTGAGGCCATAAAGTGATTTTTGTAATTGCAGAACCTCCCCTGGTTGGGTTTTAGTATACCCTTATGGTGGAACGATGTAGATTTCTTCTTCGATGTGCCTGTGTAAATATGCGTTGTTGATGTCACAGTGATGAACAGGCCATGTGTTTGCTGCGGCTACTGCAAGTAAGGTTCAAATGGTTGTGATTTTGGCAATCAGTGAGAATATGTCAAAGTAGTCAACCCCTATGGTTTGCTTGAAAGCTTTCACTATGAGTCGTGCTTTTCGTCGATCAACCGATCCATCTGATTTACGCTTTATTTTGTATATCCACTTCGTTTTTAAGGGTTTCTTCCCTGCTGGAAAAATGGTCGAAACCTAAGTCTCATTATTTTCCAAAGCTTCGATCTCTACCTGCATGGACTCAATCCATAATGGGTCATGTTTAATAGTTTCGTATGAAAATAGTTCATGGTCAGTGGATGGATTGGCTAACAAAGTGGTGTGGTGATTGGAGAATTTGAGTGTGGTTGTATCTGCGAACTGATCCATTATAGCAGCGACAAAGGATGTATTGGTTAGGTTGGTGACAAAATCGTCTAGGTAAGAAGGTTTTTTTCTTTGTCTGGTACTGAATCTAGTGGGAAGGAGTGGTGGTTGAGGGTGGGTTAGCAACAACGATGAAGAGGAAGATGAAGGGGATTCTTGATTTGGGATTAGGGGTGTTGTTGTTGGATCTGGTATGATGGAGTCGGGTAGGTCTAAGAGTGGTAGAGTTGGACCATGTGATGTTTTTGGGAAGAAATGTGTGGATTTTGAGGTTTAAAAATGGGCCTGTCATTTTTTGGTATTTCTGGTTCTTTGTAAGGGAATAAATCTCATGGAAAATAACTTATTGACTAAATATTATTTGTTGTGTATCAATTATGAATAGTTTATAAGGTTTCCGGTCGGTCGCATATCTAAGTCGTAAACACTTCAAGGCCCTAGGTTCTAATTTTTCTTTGTGGGGTTTTGTATTTGTTGTATAACACAAACATGCAAAGGCCCTAAAATGATCGTAATTGAGTGGTTTAAGATATAACTTTTCATAGGGTGTTTCCCAAGATAAAATTTTGGTGGGTAGGCAATTTATGATGTGAGTTGCGATTAAGATAGCATTCTCCCAAAACTCTTTTGGTAAGTTGGCTTTGAACATAAGGGCTCGAGTTATTTGAAGTAGATGTTTATGCTTACATTCTACGATATCATTTTGTTAGGGTGTATTAACGCATGTTTTTTCATGGATAATTCCCTTTGACTTAAAGAATTGCTTATTTGAAGTATTAACAAACTTAGTTCCATTATCCGTTCGTATTTTTGTGATTCTTTGGCCAAATTGGGTTTCAATCATTGAAATGAAAAGTCTGATCGTATGGTGGACTTAAACTTTGCTACTTAAAAGGAAAGTCCAAGTAGCTCTACTGAATTCGTCCACAATGGTCAAAAAATATGTGGATCCATCAAGGGCTTTTGTTCCATATGGGGCCCAAAGGTCCATACGAATTATCTCAAAGGGTCGGGTTGCTATTATAACATGTTTTCCAAATGGTTTTCGTGTTTGCTTCGCTAGGAGACATGTCTCACAAAAAAAATCATTTGACAGATTAAGGTGACAGAAATGCAAATGTTCTAAGACCTTAGTGGATATGTGACCGAGTCGAAAATGCCATAAACTAAAAGTATCAATAGCATTACAAACAAGATGTTCATTGAGATAGAATTGCAAAGATGGACCTTTCTTTAAGTTTGGTGGTAGGAAGTGATGAGGTTCAAGTCTATAAATGCCCCTAATTGTTTCGCAGCTTGCCACAATGAAATTAGTCCACGGGTCCTACAACACAACCTTGTTTGATATAAATATAACAACTAATTCATTTTTCTTTGCAAGTTTACAAACTGACAGGAGGTTGTGGTGAAAAGTAGGAATGTACAAAACATATTATAGTTGAATTGGATCAGTTAATGCTATACTTCCTATTTGGGTAACAGATCTAAATGAACCATCGGGTAACATCACAGGGCAAACATTAGGTGTAAGGTCAGTGTTTTTGAGTAAGTTTTGGTTGTGAGTCATGTGGGTTGATGCACCTGAATCCACTATCCATTAAACACATTCATACTTAGAGCTAACATTATCATTATGGTGAGAATGCATACCTGCGTAGCTGTTAAAAGCTATGTGATTGACTTCATTAATACCTTTTCCCTTGACTAGACGCATCAGCTCCCGAACTTGTCTGCTCAAAACACTGAATTCTAACTCTTGTTTGACATTTTTACCATTTGAGCTCCTCTATCCAGTTTCAATGGGGCTCTCAACTACTGCTCCAGTATAACTATTTTTTTCTCTTGTGTATTTCTGCTTCAGTTCTTTGAACCATTCAGGTTCTCCATGGATCTTGAAACATGTATCCACTGTGTGTCCCTTCTCATGGCAGTGAGTACAATATTCATCCTCTTTCCTCACATAACCCCTCTTTTTGTTCATCGAAAATCCATCTTTAGTCTCTGTTTTTCTATTTCCGATAGGCTTTACTGTGAGAGCTACATTCATTTGCCCTATCTCATTTACAGACAACCTAGTACCATTTCTCTGTTTCTCAACAGTAAGAATCATAGAATATGCTTTATTTACAGCTGGCAGAGGATCATTCAACATTACTTGACTCACTACACTCCCATATTCCTCTCTAAGCCCCATAAAAAATTGAACCAACTTAGTGTTATCTTCCACAGCACTGTTAAGTTTACCCACTTCACACGGACAACTCCTAAAAGGCATAATACACCTTAAATCGTCCCATAGTTGTTTTAGTTTTGTGAAATAATTTGTCACAGACTCATTCCCTTGTCTTAGATTATTGATCTCTTGCATTAATTGGTAGATTTGAGGTCCGTTGCTTTCACCATACCTAGACCTAAACTCTTCCTATAGATCCCTAGTAGTGGTAACTATGAGAAACGATTTTGTTAGATCCTTAAACATAGAGTTTAAAAGCCACGAGATTACCATATTATCAGCTGTTCTCCACTTTTTCAATAAGGTTGGGTTGTTCTCTAGCTCCTTGCAACAGCTGTTTACGAAATTGACTTTGTCTTTTGCTTTTAAAGCAATAATCATCGCTCTACTTTATGAGAGATAGTTCGTCTCGTCGAGCAACGTTGTTACCAGGATAGCACTCGGGTTCTCTGAAGCAGAAATCTCATACGACTCACTCTTATTGTTGTTTATGTCAAGCTGTGTTTGAGTGGTGCTTGAATTTCCCTCACGTTCATTAATCATTGTATATCAAGAGCCTGACTCTCTGATACTATATAGAGAATAAAGACAGAGAATTTGGATAAAACTCTCTTGTGTTATTATTCATGCTATGGGGTTTATATATAAGATTTACAATGGAAAAGGTATACGTAACAAACTTCTGACAAACTACTGACAAACAAAAGAAGAGAGAAGAAACAAGGATGGAGTGTGAATGTACAAACTGGAATAATGAATGTGTAAGTTGTCGCTGTGGAAATTGTATGTGGATCTTCTGTGGACTGCTTGCGTTAAGATGTTTCTTGGGCCTTCGATGTTTTATTTGTTTGTGAACCCATTGTGAACCTTGCATTCTACAAATACTCAAAAGGAATGAACTTCTTACCAGGGAATTTCAGGCCGAAACTGTGCAAAAGAAGTTTGATGGGTTCACAATCTTGAAAAGAAGAAGAGGAGGGTTTCTTAGACTTTGATGTAAGAAATGCAAAAAAAAGGAACAAAAGACTCAAGCTTTGGTTGATAATTTTCAGTTGGTAAGATTGCAAAAAGTCAATGTCTGGAAAATGTGATAAATTTCAGTTCCTGTTTCTCGAAAACACAAGGTGGGTCCAGCCTCAAGTATTCAAGGGACAATTATACTAGAATCCATATCAGACTTTGCAGGATCTTCTCAGCCTCTTAACTCAGTCTTTCAGGATGCTCAAAACTTTAATGATAACAATTAAAATCCTAATGAAGATGAGTTAAATCATTTCTTGCACAAACTTCACACATGTGATCTCAGTCACACTAAGCGACAAAAGACATATCAACATAGTACTGACAGTTCAAGTAGTCCAGACTCTTTATCCAGTTTGCAATCATGGTATGAACCAATACGTGACAAATAATGCACTGGATTCTATAGGACTCGTCTTTCTAGGTGTTTTCTTTTACGTCTTTGGATGAAAGAGAATCTTTGTACCCATAAATCACTATTTAAGATTCCTTCTTATCGTCACACAGTTTGCTTCAAAGTAGCTTTGTGAAAGGTGTGTTGATTGTATTTAAAGTTGTTTTCTTTTTTAAAGTTATAATTAGTGTGTCTTTTGAGTGTTTTACTTTCCTACCCTTGCTTCACCTATAAAAGCAAGGTTCCTCTTCCATTGTAAGGCAGAAGTTGAACGTTTGATTTCAATGATATTAATTTTTGTGTTTTCCATTCTCTCTAAGTTCTCCCTCTCCTGAAAGTTTAAGTCTTGAGTAATGTTACTATTTGTTATTATACAGAGACAAGTATGCTCTACACTCGCCTCTTCTGAGGATCTTGTGTATCATAAAGTCTAAGATAATCTATGACTGTATAAAATAATTTCACTATTAAATTAGAATTTAATGGGGAAAGAGTATAGATACTGTTGCGACTATTGTTTCAAAGGGGAAAAGAGTTGTGAGAGTGTAAGATTTATAAGGGGAAAGCTGAGAGTTGTGTGCCCATGGAGAGAAGGGCTTTGTGTCTTGCCCATCATGCCTGGAGCTTACTGATAGTCACTAGGTTCCCATGTTGTTCCACAATAGTTTACCAGACACTACAGTAGTCTACAATCAGACTTTGGTTAGTCGATAGTCTGCTCAAAGGTATTGTTTTAGCTAGTTGATTGGCGTACTTTTCCTGTGTGCTCTTCGGGGTCCCTGTGTTAGTATCAAAGCCACCAGGTTTCAGCCTGAGCCCCCTAAAAGGATCCTTGAAAGGGAGTGAGCATCAAATCACTTATACAACCACCACGCTCCACTTGCGCAACTTTGACGCAATGGTCTACGAGTTCCATTCCCAAATTGTATGACTGGGATTCGAATTGTGACGTGGGGCAACCTAGGCCAAAACCTAGTGGCTCTGATACCACTGAGCCCCCAAAAGGATCCTTAAAGGGGAGTGAGCACCAAATCACTTACACAATGTTATGTGCTACTGCATTTGATGTCTGCCAGTTAAGAACTTCATCAAAAGGATTTGAGACAAGTGATTCTTATGAAGTGATTCCTATAACTCAAATATAAGGGCCCACGATGATGACTTACATAGACTGGATATCCATTAGATTTAAAATAATAGATAGGAGGGCTATCTTACATTACTAGATGATCTATCGTCTGCAAAATCGTGCTTTGGAGCTCAACTTTCTAAATTCTACTTCGAATGCTCTTTATATGGTTGTTGATTGTTCCAATGATTAGATTACTATCATCTGCATTGATCTAAGAGGTTATAGGTCATCAAAGTTATACTTTCAGCTTCTCTCTCTCTCTTTTCTTTTTCCATTCAACAATTTTGAAATGTAAAAAATGTTAGGTAAAAATATATTTTAGTATTTAAGTTTTAATCAAAAATTAATTTTTTAATTGACTATTATAAATTAAAAAGGGTTAATTACATAAAAAAGCCCAAACTTTCGTCAAATTTTCAATTATAGCCCAAACTTTCAATTTTTTTCAACTCTGACATGAACTTCAAAAAGTAGCAATAAAATGTTCAAACTTTCAATTTTTTTAAATTCTAGCCTGACATTAGTGTTTCTGTTAAGTTTAAAAATGACCTAAATCAGATCGACCTTACTAATTTAGTATGCTATAATGTGAGAGTAGTTTAGGGCGTCAGAAGAACAAACAAAAAACAAATGGTTGAGGGCATCGGGAGAACAGCAGATAATGTCGGGGTATAATTGAAGAAAATTGAAAGTTTGAACATTTTATTGTCACTTTTTAAATTTTGTGCTCGAATTGGAAAAAATTGAAAATTTGGGCATTTTATTGTTACTTTTTAAAGTTCAAGTTATAATTGAAAATTTGACAAAAGTTTGGGTTTTTTTGGCAACTAACCCAATTAAAAATATAGACTTCACTGTAATTTAAGTAATTTTATGATCTTTAAAATTCTTTTAGTTTTATTTTTTTTTGGAAATACTCATTCTCTTAAACTTCAGATAAGAAATAACGACAAAATACTTACAGTAAGAATATCATATATGACCTAATCAAATGTCACTATAGTAACCCAACTCAACTCTTAAACCTAACTCTAATAAATCAAATTCTATTATAATGAATAATTTAAGATAATTATAATAAATTATTAGTTTGCGTAGTATTTAATTAGTTCGATTCGAGTTTAAGAGCTAAGTTGAATCATCATGTAAACAACATTTGATTAGTCCACGTCTAATGGAGTTTAAGAGTTGGCATGAATCATCATGTCAGCAACATCTGATTAGTCTACATCCAAAGCTCATACTAAGTGTATTTCATCATTATTTTTTAACAAAAGTTTAAGAGAATTAATTTTTATGAAAATTTAAAAAGCAAAAGGAGTTTTTCAAATATTTTAAATACCGAGAAGTTTTTTAAGGTTTCCTAAACTATACGGGAGATTATATCTTTTATATACTATCAAACTAACATATGTACTAATTTCAATTATAATTTTATTAGTCAAAGTTTATTTGACATTTTTTTTAATTGGAGGCTATCTATTGTAAAAACTGTTGTTTTAGACTTTAAATGGATCACAACGACAATTAAGGTTTCATGCTTGTGGTAGGAAGTAATTCTTTCATTGAAAGCAAAAAGTGTTACGAAAACTTAAGTTAAGAAAATTTTAATAAAAATTAGTAGTTCATTTATTTATGAGTCAACTAAATTGATACTCATAATGAGAAGGATTTATTTTAACAGTATATTGTGATCAAACTTAAATTTTGATTAAAAACTTCATAATAAAAATATATCTTTTATGATTTTTAAGTTCCTTTCTCAATCATTTGATTTTTCAAAGAAAAATTAGTTATAAATTAGCTAAAAGACATATTTATATCTCAATTATTTTTTAAGAATTAAGTAAACGTTTCAAAATATAAATTCTTTCATTTTAAATTGAATATTGAACTAAGAAAAAAAAGCTTGAGAATTTACAAAAGATAGCAAGGAAAATAGCTTATAAAAGTTGAAACCAGAAAAATAATAAGCTAAAGTTCCATTTAACCTCTAAGAACAACTAACCATAACTAAGAATATAAGAAAATAAGTCATAAGAGAAGGAAGTTATGCTTATGCTTCTGCAAGCAGTAAGCAACAATTAACTTAAGTTACTATTTCTATAAGGATTTTATTCAAGTTCCATTTAGGTCTAGACTGAATACTTACTCTATCATCATCTTTGAAAACCACAATTGTTTCTTTAATCCAGTACAAAGTTTTAGATATAAAAGTAGAGATATCAAGGGATTTTTCTTAGTAAATTTTATTATTCCTTTTCCTCCATATTGTGTATATACTGCAACATAGAACAATGTTAAGAAAGTTAAACTCCCCTCCCAGTTTTCTTAGTTGATTCCTTGCCTAATTTACTACATTTAGCCATTCCCCTCCAGGTAGAAATAATTAAATAATTGAAGAATAAGATTTCATAAAGCTTGTGAATATTAGCATTAAAAGAAAAAATGTTTTATTGATTCAATAAGGAACTTACAAAGTTGATAGGGGAGATCCAAACAACCTTTAAGTCTATCTCCTATTTAGTCTATGTTTGATTGCTAACCAAAATATAAATGAGACCTTAGGGTAATAGACTTGAACTAAACAAATTCAAACCAACTTACCTTGTGATTCTACCTCCTAAAAATTTCCAAACAAGATTTGTTTAGTGAATTTATTTAATTTATCCCTCAACCAATTTTTTTTGAGAAATTAAAGTGAATTGAATAAGGTCGAGTACAATGGAAGTAAGATATATGCTACAAGCTCCCCAACCATCAAGGAGATCACACTCACTAGTCAAGAAAGCTTATGAAAAACAACAATTTGAAAAGGGTACAAAGACTTCCCTGTACTAAGCTATTTTATCAAACCCCTTTAATTTGATAACCAGTCTCAATAAAGTGCTAGGGATTTTTCGCTCATGATGGGACACAAATGCCATCCTGGTAGCTATGATTTCTTTATTCTATCCATTATAGAGTAGTCTCCAGTTTGTTATTAGCAAGGAGTTGTAAGAAAGGATGAGTTGGTAAGCCAAAGATTTTCTCTACCTAAATGCCATAAACAGTACTACTCATTGCTATCTTGAAGGCTATTTAATCTCCATTTTTCTTCTTCTAGTTTAAGTAGTACCAATCAATAAGTGCTTACCATTCTCTTGTGATTACAAGTACATTACACAAGCTTATAATTGAGTTCCAACTATTAAAATAGACATTAAACCTAAAGAAAAGATGTGTAATTGTTTTATGTTCTTGATTGTAGAGTCCACAAGTATCAAGAATATTCTTACATTTTTTTACCCTATCCAAGGTTCCCATCTTCCCTTTAATAGCTAGGCAAAGAATTAGGGAGGCTATAGGACTTGCTTTAGGGAAGCCAATCAATTTATGCCATGGAACTTTAACTACACAACTTTTAAAAAATTTCCTACAAGAAGAGTTTGTAAAATCTCCTAAGGGATCAATATTCTAAGGAACTTTATCTTCCTAACCTGGTGTTAATTGATATCTTAAGTTGAGTGAATGCAAATGATTTAAAAAGTTAGAAATTAATGCCTTTTTAACCATTGCATTGTCAACTATTAGGTTCTTTAAAGAGGTTAAGGGGCCGAAGGTTGACTAATTGTCATACCAAAAGGATGTTGAACTCCCTTCTCCTAGCATATGTGTGATGTTTAACCTAATTGTTCTTCTAAGCTTTATAATATGCATCATAGTCTAACAAGTATCATTCTTTGTCAAAAGGATGTTGAATTCCCTTCTCCTAGCTTATATGTGATGTTTAACCTAATTGTTCTTCTAAGCTTTAGAATATGCATCATAGTCTAGGAAGTATCATTCTTTGGCTTAATGCACCATAAATTTCCCTCCTTGATATAATTGGCATAAATCTGCTTTACCCATAATGAGTTTTTATCATTCATAACCATCCAAATCATTATGATGAACTCCATTTGGTTGGTGCTTTTTATAGGTAAGATCCTTATCCCTATCTCATCCTTAGGCAAGTAAAGGTGTGAGCATTTAACCTTATCTATGGAAATATTATAGGCATTCCTAAACCATATGAACCTCCTTAAAATCTACTTTATAATATTGCTAATGCTTTTTAGGAACTAAATATGAGAAAACCAATATACATGAATACTGTTTAATACTAGTTTACAAGAAGCATCCTATCTTTTCTGATAAGGTACTATTACACAAGCTTGCTATACTTAAGCTAACTCTTGCAATGAGTGGTTTGAACTTTGTAAGGGAGGATCTGTTGGTGGAAATTGGGACATCAAGATAAGTTAAGGGAGGTTTGTATGCTTTAAATCATGTTATATGCTCCAAATAATTGGCAGTTATGAAGGCTTCTAAGAAAAGAAACATCTGACTCTTCTATTTATGGATGATAAGACTAAAAATAACTTTAAAAGAGTTAAAAGCAGACATTAAAGCATACATTCAGTTGGGGTTTACCTTGAAGAATAAAATAAGGTCATATTTAAAGGATAAGTTTGTGATTGCTATGATCTTATATCTAAAGTAAAATTTGAACTTCTTTTCTTGACTTACTCTAAACTTAATTAATCTAACCAATACTTCCATACTGATAGTGAAAAACTAAGGCGAAAGAGTGCCTTTACCTGATCCCTCTAGCTCCTTGTATAAGATTGGTTAGCTCTCTATTAACTAATTTACCATAGGTGACCATGGTTATACATTAAGAGATCCATTCACATATTTTGGAGGAACTCTGAATGTATTCATTGTATTCAGGATAAAACTCTAATATAATAAGTCAAATGCTTTATGAATTTAATGGAACAATTCTTACTTGATCCCTTCCTATTATAATTTTTAAGGAGCTCTTGGATTAACAAAACATTACCTTTTATTAACTCTCCTTTTAAGAAAGCATTTTGCAAAGGATTAACTATTTTAATGATAATAACTTTTAACTTGTAAACTAACATAATATATATATAGGGAACAAGATAGATAAATATTTTATTTAATTCCTTCAACATCCTTCCTTTACTAAAAAATTCAAGCATTGCTTCTGTTATTAGAGTCTTAGTGTGTTGCCATGTTTTATATAAGAAAAAGGCATTAAGCCCATCAAGTCATGGTGTTTTATTGGGATTTAGTGCAAACATAACTTCTTTAATGTCATTGGAAGTAAAAGGCTTGAAAAGAAAATCAATATCTCAAGGTTGAATCTGGACTATGGTTAACCCCTTTGGATCATTCACAAATTTTTAATGTAGGAGCTACCTCAAAGCTCATGTAAAGGCAAACTTCCCTTATAGCATGACTTAGAGGGAGGATATCTGCTATGGATAGTGAAAAGAGCATCTTAGGCACTTATCAAGAACCTAAAACTCTTTCTCATCTATTATTTATATGTAATACCTCATTCAATAAATGGAATCCAGTTATGCACCTATGTAATTAGATTGTACCACAAGTAATCATATATTAGTGCTGCTCTAATTAGAGGAACAAAAATGATGATTATTTATCATTCAAGATTGCTTTTAGTTGTATGGTTTATAAAATTTTGGAACAAGAGGAATAAGAGGATATTTAGTCATTCTTTTAGCTCAACTCAAGGCTTATTAAACTGCACTATCTAGACCATCAGGAAATACCTTTTAGCTCACAAAATCAACTTGGTTTGTAGCCCTAGCATAGCTTTATAGATTGCTAAATGATAGTTAAAATCTTAGCTACAAAATCTGTTAATGGTTTTTTGGAAGTTAAGGAACAATAATTCATTAAAATGGGCTAATATAAAAAAGTTTAAGTGTTAGAAAGAATACATGTCAGACTAAAAGGTAGACATCTAAAGATGTCCAATCCCAGAGGAATCTAATCTTTAGGAATACCTAATAAACTAGTTATAATGCAAGGAGAGGGTCCCCTATACAACTGAGAGTCTACAAGAGAACTATGGCAACATTTCCATAGAGAGATCTTTGGCCATAATTGCTAATCTCACCTTCATTATTAGCTTCTTTAGGCTTTCTTCAACTATGAATGACTGGTCCTTGAAAATCCTACAATTCATCTCCCTCCATATTAAGTGCACTAGCATTCCAAAGTAAATTCTAACGAGTTTCTTGTCTTCTTTACACCTGAACATAATAGATGTGGCATAACTGAAGTTTTCATTCTAATTAAACAAACTAAAATGCATGTTGAAAATATGTATGCATAATGTTCAATAGTTAGTGAGAATATTGACATCTGAAGAATAGGTAATCATAATTCTTAGGGCTAGAAGAACAAACCCCATATAAGGAATTAACAATTGGGAACTTAAGTCTATCTTTGGTGGATAGTCTTCAAGAAGCAACTAGCCATAAAATGAAAATGTGAGATGGAGTAATGTATAAGTCCCATATAAACATGGTCCTGTTATATTAAATTGAAGAGTCTATTAGGAGCTTCTTACAAGCTTTAGTAAAGAATTTTAGTGAATGATCATTCATCCACATGGTGCAGTCCACTTTATTTAGATTAGGAGAATAATTAGGCTAGCTGTTGATAATAAGTTCGTAGCTTTTATTGAAGTAGAAAGGCCATCTCTAATTATTGTTAGTGATTATAGCATGATCCGTGGTGTCAAAAAGAACCATTAGTCTAAGATTTGCATATTCCTTGAGCTTATAAAAAGTGCCTAAGGTGTGCCAATTATCAAACAAAAAACAAGTGGATTTACCAGTACCTATGTTATAATGCATTTTTGCGTTAGGTTTAAGATAGTTTTTGTTCAATTTTGGTCTCAAATAGTTTTTGTTCAATTTTTAGTCTTTTCTAATCTGTTTGTTCAAAATTGTTGTTAGGATTTTGTGTTTAGGTTGAGCTTTAAGGACTTGAGGAGAAGACTTTAAAAAGATCATAGATGGACAAAGTACATGGCCAATTGGACTAAACCTGGTCGTGCTTGGAGAATGTAGTTCAAAGAACAAAAGATAGACCAAGACACAACTTGGCAACATGGCCATTTCGACAATCTGAGCATTTTTAGCTATCCATGGTTTTTAACATAGATGAAGAGTCCGAATCTAAATATGATCTTTAGAGAATATTTAAAGGACATATCAATATTTTAAGAAAGCCCATATTTATAGCTATGCAAATGTGTATATAAATTAAAATTTACACTTTATTATTACTTATTTATGTGTTAATAATTGTATATAATTTAAAGTGATCTTGAATTTTGGGTAATCAAAACAAAAAAAATTCATGATTATTCTGCCACTTGCGAGATTACATTCTGTCTCGATTTTCCAACATTAGTTTTACAAGGACGAGCAAAATGGTTGAATAGATATATATATATATATATATATATATAGAAAACTTATATTACTAGAAAAATAGGGTTAATGCTTGACAAGGAATTGGTAAGGTCAAAAGAAATTTTGCGTGGAAGATTTTGAGAACAATATCCGTAATTAGAGTCATATGTTTACAGAATCCAAACTTATTCTAATTGAATTTAAAATCATATAAGATTAACAATTTTATTATGAATTATAAATTTATGAAAATTGGTGTAATAATTTTATGTCAGCTATAATTATGATTCATGCTTATATATTTATCAATTGAAAAATAGATATGGAAATCATTATCTTCTCAAAAAAAAAAAAGATTTCATCGCGTTTAGTTTTATAGTCTGCTAGAGAAGAAAATCGAACGGAAAGAATATATTATTTAACTTTATGATTTCACGGGTCCCGCGTACACTATATAATAATTTTTAATTGAAACTCTACTCCGCGGCCGCGCGACGCGCAACACTCACTTTCCTTATTCCTTGGAAACTGAACCGCTGATACTTATTTTCACTCAACAAACAGACAAACACGAGAACAGAAGCCCCAAGTTTTGCCTCTCAACATCGAATCCCCTCCAAACCCACTTCCCTCGGCAGGTCGGACCATGATTTCTTGCTCGGTTCCTTTGTGGATATCTTGTAGCAGCTGGTTTCTGCATTGAGTTTTTGAGTAAAAGTTTATTAAGAGAAAGATGATGACTTGTGGAATGTATGATAAAGAACTGGAAGTGGCTGTAAGAGTTGTTCACTTGGCTTGTTCTCTCTGCCAGAGAGTGCAAGAGAGGTTAGTTTATCGGCGTGCTGACCAAGTTACGTCTAAGGAAGATGATTCTCCTGTTACAATTGCAGGTACTTCAGTTGTGCTTATGATAATGAGTTTCTATTTGGTTTATAGGCTGATGGGGTCATCAGCATTTTGAATTTCGAGTATGGTTAGGGTTTTCTTGGAAGGAAATTTTGTAGAAGAGAAACTGTTGTCTGTTGCCATTTGATTGGTGGACTTAATTTCCTGAAGAGAGCATGTGAAGCACTCAAGATTCTGTTTTTACATTTCAATTGTAGGTGCTTTGTGGACAAACCAGCTTAGACCGATTCTTTTGACTTGATTGCAAGAGAATCATTGGCTTCTGATTTCTTCAAGTGTCTGTTATCGATTATTGTTGAACTGCTTGACGCTTGGGCACCTTAAGTGAGAACTTGTCTATTTCAGAACATGTTCCTGTCAAAACATTGATGGTACCATAAGTATAATGATTTTAGTGAGTATTTGTTAAGAGTTATTGTATAGCCTGATGGTACCGTAATTACTATGATTTTAGTGAGTTTGTTAAGAGTCACTGTATAGCTATCTCTCAGGACCCATGTTTGAACACTTAAATTACCCTGGTTGTGTTATTATTCTACAGCTGTTTTGCCTGCTTTAATAAATCTGTATGTAGTTGTCGTGGTTCTTTCTCTTAGTTAAGCAAGGAGTACACTGGTTGAAGAGTTGCTGGGTAAGTATTGATGTAAAGATGCTTGTATAAGTTGATATAGGCCTGTTTGGCAATCAGCGGATTGCGTTAGCTGTTAGCTGATTCTATTAGCGGATAGCTAACAGCAGATTCTATCAGCTGATTTAACCAGTGGATAACATTAGCTGTTTATTAAAAATATTTGGTAAAATTAGCTGTTTAGTATTAACTGTTTAAGTGTAAAATGATTTATGAGGGCGTGACTTAAAAAAATTTATAAGGCTATGATTAGATATTTAATTTTACAAAAATTAAGGTTTTAATTCTAATAAAAAACTTAGAACATTCTTAAAAAAATTTTCACCGTAGCATTTTTTTGTTTTGTAACCAAAAAATTTATTTAATTAGTAAAAAAATTGTCACTCATAATACATACTCCCAAGTTTTGTAACTAAAAAACTTACTTCATTGTAAAAATTTTTGTCAGTGTAGAATACATGCATGATTTTTAGTTGGAATTATCCATAATATCACTATAGCATAATTAGTATAATTCAAAAATTATGAAAGGAGGGTATAATTAGCTTTTTACCTATTAATTTTTGGCTGAACATAAAAAACGCTCCTCTTATGGAGCTTTTCTAAAATCAGCTTCTTGGGGTTAAATAAGCCAACCAATCAGCATTCACCAAATACATTCGTTAGCTTTTTAAGATGGTCAAACAACTAACTTGTGTCAATCAGCTAAAAAACAGCTGATAAGCTATTTGATAAACGAGTCCATAGGCTTCAGTTTGGTTGATCAAAAGAAACATGAAAATGTAGAACTTGCACATCTAGAAATTGGAGGTCATTCTCTATCACCAACTATTATTATATTGAGAAATAGCTAACTTTTTCTGCCTTTGAGTGTCTTTCGATGAGGCATTCCTACAATAACAATTTCTTGGATTCATATGGTGATGAGATTTAGTGTGTTGTGGTTCCAATTGTTTCTCATGGAGTTGAGATAAAAGATCTGGATGAAATTCCTTTCTTGTTAGTGCAAATGATTGGCAACTGTTCACTAAATGCAGCTCTTCACTAGTATTTAGTCTACGAGGACCATCTTCAGAATTACTAAATGAAAATTTGGAGGACATGAAGGCTAGAAATGTTATCTAGATATAGTTCTGATCTTCAAACATAGCCTATGAAGGTCTTTTGAGATTGTCAAAAATAACTATTGAAAAGAAGTAAAATCTTCTCTTATATGGTCCCAACACGCCCTTTCACTTTTTATTATTGGAAGCAACTCTAGAAGGTCTTCTTATGCAAATATTCAATTGGGAAGAAACTTGGTGTATATTACTTATGCTATTAAACTGGTCAAATTTTCATGAAAAGAATGAACAAGTCATGTTATTGTCCAGCCAAAATGGAATTGCATATTCAATGTGCTTTTATTATTGAAAATAGTGAACTTTCAAGGATAGAATTTGTTGACAGAATGCTTATATATGAAGAAAAACATGCATTTTAAAGTTATTTTCACATTTTCTGTCCGTATCTTCATCTGGTACTGTATTTATATAGGATGTATAGTAGTTGTCCATTTATAATTTGGTATTTATGGTTGGACAGATTGGAGTGTTCAAGCTACTGTTTGCTGGATACTGTCAGACTCTTTTAAGGATCAAAAGGTGTCCATAGTTGCTGAAGAAGATGTTCAAACACTCTCAAAAGCTGATTCGGCAGACTTGCTGAGGTCTGTAACAAACACAGTAAATGAATGTCTGCAAGAAGCTCCAAAGTATGGCCTTCAGAAGCCAAAGAAGACCCTTGAAGCCTCAGAAATTCTAAAGGCTATCAGTCAATGCAATTCAACTGGGGGCCCAACTGGAAGGCATTGGATACTTGATCCTGTTGATGGAACATTGGGTTTTGTTCGAGGGGATCAGTATGCAGTAGCTTTATCCTTGATTCAGGAGGGAAAAGTTGTACTAGGAGTTCTTGGGTGTCCTAATTACCCTATGAAGAAGGAATGGCTGAATCACCAATACAGTCTGAGCATGTCACTATTGTCTACACCTGCTTCTGATATGCGGGAAGGTGGATGTGTCATGTATGCACAGAGAGGCAGTGGTAAAGCATGGATGCAACCATTAAAAAATGGGGATATGAAGCTTCAGTGGCTACAATCTGCAAAAGAGATTCAGGTTTCTTCGATTGATGATCCAGCGCTGGCAACCTTTTGTGAACCTGTGGAAATAGCCAATTCAAATCACTCCTTTGCAGCTGGAGTTGCTCATAGCATGGGGCTCAAGTATGCTATGATTTCTTTTACTGCAGAAGTTAAAAGTATTCTTGGATGTTTGAAGTGATGGGGGGATAACATTAGTTATCTAGATGTTAATGCACTCTACTTTCTCCTTTGAATATTTTGTCAAGGGGATGAAAAACTATAGTTATTGTTTCTGAGTTCTTTTGATTTTTACAAAACGGAAATTGACAATCCATCCTTTTCCATATGCACAATTTCCAACTCATAAGTGTAACTTATTTGTCTCAGGGTTATGTTTTTATGATATACAAAATTATTACTCAGGCATGTTTCTTTTAAAAGGTATCTTTGATAAGTTGCTTTCTTATTTGAATCAACTGCAACGTTTGAACTTTGGAGTCCTTCCCTGGATGCATTTAAGTAATTGTCAGAGGGGCTTGGGAGATGGATGGTTCCATTGATTTGTGTTCTATTTTTGTCCTAACGTATCTCATTTTAACATTCTAACGGCAGAAAACAGCCCTTGCGTGTACATAGCATGGTCAAGTATGCAGCCATAGCACGAGGAGACGCTGAAATATTTATGAAATTTGCCAGGGTTGGGTACAAAGAGAAGATATGGGATCATGCTGCTGGTGTTGTCATAGTTGAAGAGGCTGGCGGTGTGGTAACTGATGCTGGAGGTCGTCCCTTGGACTTCTCTAAGGGAGTGTACTTAGAGGGTCTTGATCGGGGAATAGTTGCTTGTTCAGGTGCTACCCTTCATGAGAAACTCATTGATGCTGTGTATGCCAGCTGGGACTCATCTAATTTGTGAAGGCTTCAGAATTTTCGGTCAAGTTGTTGGCTGGGTAAGGCCTCTTAATAATCAACTACTTGCTCGCAAGAAGCATTTTTAATTTTACATGTAAGTATGCACTGGGCATCTGAAATCATGTTCGGACACTTGCTATATTGTACCTTCAGCAAAGGCAATTAACAATCTTACAGAAGATTTCTTTTATCCTTTCTTCTGTGACAGGAGTAACAAAATAAAAATAGTTAAAACTATTTTGGGATTTTGGCGGTTAAAATGGTGCGAAAGTGACAACTTGAGCTTATACTTGATGTGAATGTTTCCTAAATTTCTTGTACTAAAATCTGTGTGAAGTCTGCTTATTTAACCTGCGTATTTCTTTGTCATATTGGTTTTGCACTTTCAATGTTACAGGTCAAATCAATAGTCACCGCAATTTACTACATTGCTACTAAGACTGGCATCAATTAGTGCTGTGAAGCAACGAAAAATCAACTCTTATTTGGAGAATACCAGGTTTCTCTAGGCTTGTACAATGTTTAGCTTACACATTACCACTGTTTTCTGGACAACAGCATGAGAAATATCTTAATTACAACGATCAAATTTCGACTGAAAAGCTCTGATTCAAACAACAATTAATGTGGCATTCTCGCTTCTTAGTCACTTTTATCTTATTTCCCATTAATTGGTTAGGAGCTCTATATATCCAGTGTTCTGCAGACTTGGCAAAACTTGAAATTTTTTGTGCCTGATGTTATCAGATCTGCAAGATAATGAGCTCAAACAATCAAAGATTTGAGTTGTAAGTGAAAATAACAACTCTGAGGAATGGTTTTCATAGTGATTAATGCAGCACAACAGGTGGGAATATATTTAATCGCTTTCGCAGCATATATGTTTTGGTGATCTGAAAAGAAGAATTATAGTCTGAGGAGCCAATATGTGGTGATCTTGTTGTAATGTTTTGTGTAACAGCAATAGCATATCGAATTCTGTAAGAGCATAACTTTAATTTGAAACATTGAGCTAAGTATAAATACAATAGCTTTTGCACCGGAGCCATGCTAGGAATCGAGTTCCGTGCTCGTATAGTTCCAAATGATCAGATGCAAAAGGTGATGAGCAGCATGCTTTTCTTGAAGCACGTGGCCAATTTTGTCATACTTTCTTCAAGGGAATTGCTGGATTGATCCTTTCTTATTTTACAGGAAACTTCTCACTTTTTTTTTTATTTTTTTAGTTTTCTTATTTCACTGTCCAAAACTTAATTACACAACATAAAAACAGCATAGGATTCGAACTAAAAGAAACACAGATTATTGGAAGGAATCATTCGAAAGCTCGTCTAGTAGAATATGTCAAAGAAGGCGGAAGTGGCAAAGACCTTGGAGGGATATATCTAACTTTTAGTTTTTTTATTTCTCCCCATGTATTTAAGGCAGTAATAATCTTTCTATAAGATTCCGTTACGTCAGGAATGTGAAAGATGTAACAATGCCCTAGAGTTGCCTTAAAATTGCAACTCATTATGAGCGTTGTATACGAGCAGCAAAACAACTGGTAGTTCGAAATGCATTACGCAATTTCTTTTCCTTTTCTTTTGAAAGAGTGGCAAGTAGCAATGGGTTAGTTGTACAACAGCAATTATGCACGAAACAATTCCATGTTGACTGGATTCGTGCTATATATGGTAGAACAACACAGGTACACGTTACGAGTAAAATGTTACAGCATGCGGGGTCTAGGAGAGGCATTATGTACGCAGCTTTTCCTTCGTATTATTTGCAAAGATATTATTTTCGTGACTTGAACATGTGACCTTATGATCACAAATAAGTGACTGTAAAATTACTCCAAAGCTTTAATTCCCTTTTCCTAACAAGAAGAAATATATGAATTAGCTATTTGCTTTCTCTCTCCTTATATATTTCTCTGTCTTCTTTCCTCCTTGTGGATTCTTCTCTCTTATTCTCTCCTATGTTCTTTGTTGTTTCTCTTTGACAAAAATTATTCATAACAAATGGTATTAGAGCTTTACGATTCTCAACCAAAAAATTCTATAAACATGATAGAAGATGATTGGGATCAAGAGTTTGCAAAGCTTGAAGAAAAGATCCAAAAAAATTAAGGAATCTCATATTTGAAGTAAAAAATGGATGCAAAAAAACAGGTACAGTTCGATTATCATCAATATGAGATAGATAACCTTAAAGCAATGTTCAATCAATTTATGCAATCAAAAGGAATGGCTATTTAGAAAATATCGAGTAGAAAAATCAGGTACAATCATTTGAGATAGATAACCTTAAAACAATGTTCAATCAATTTATGCAATCAAGAGGAATGATTGCTTCAAAAAATACGAAGCTTACTCTTAATACAGCAATAATTGACAGACAATGTCAAGAGTTTTATAATGGCACTAATGGTAGAAAGATGGATAATGATGCTGAAGGAGAGAGGCTTGAGAGCAACTTGAATTTTAACATGAGTATTGTGGTGAGTATAGAACAGAACAATGAGGAACACGTATGGAAATCTCAAGTTGGTGATTCATTCACCACTGATGCTGATAATAAGGAGCAACACATATGGAAGCCCCAAGTTATTGATTCATCCATCATTGATGTTAATGGAGAGCAACTTGGCAGAGAAATTAAAATCACTCTCCATCTTCATAATCACCAACTTAAATATTTTAAGGAGAATAACAATCATAATGTTATTGGGCACTTAAAGAAGTGTGATGAAAAGAAGTTCATTTTTGTCAAGAAGAAAACATGGTTGTTTCTTTTTTATCCATTAGATAAACCTCCTTAATAATTTCCCTATTAAACCTTGTGGACAAGGTTTTCTAAAGTAGGATGAATTGTTACGAATAAAATGTTATTGCAATTATACAGTTATAGATGTAACTGTAGGTAGTATAAAAAACCCTTATAACCGTTTTTGTTACAAGAAAAATACATAAAATAGTTATTTGCTCTCTCTCTCCTTGTGTATTTCTCTGCCTTCTCTCCTTCATCTGGATTTTTCTCTCTCTTCTCTCCTCTGTTCTTCTTTTTCCTCTTTAACAAAAATTATTCATAACATGTAATAACGTCAAACCAATTCTAAACTTATCATTGATAGATATTATTTTGTTACCAGCTTTTAGATTGACTTGCCTGAATCTCATTAAAGAAGGCCTAGAAAGAGGATTTGGAATTAGGATGGTCCCATTTGAGTGAGCCCCACCTTTCTTTCTGACCATGGATTTTCTTTGAGCCTAATGTAGGCGATGTTTTAAATTGTAAATTTTCGAATTATATTGTGGTTACATGTGATTCCAACAAATGCGAACAATAATGGCATTGATATGAATCAACAAGGGGATGGTTCAGCCAAGGTTGGAGGTAACATCAAGAACCAAGATCCTTTAACCATTCATGGAGGGTTAATGATAAGAGCTAAAGCTAAAAGGATGAAAAAAAAAACATTAACTTGTTTAGTTGAAGACCTTTGGAAGGAACAAGCTCACCTACATTATTTCAAGAGGAATAGTTTATTTCTTACTTTCAAACTTGAACGATCCAGCTTTCCATCAATTGTGGAGGGTGTTAAATTGCATTTCATATGTATTTTAGTTCTTTATTTATCAGGGTGTATGGTTGTTAAATTGATGATTTCCATAATTTGGTATCAGAGCTTTTGGCTGAAGTTTGAGGTTACTATTCATCTAATTCTTCGTTCTCTTTTTTTCTTCTCCTTTACTAGAATTGTAGCTATCTTTTTTACCCATAGACAAAGCAAGAGTGGTAAAAGGAAAGAGAGGTGATACTAGCACTGTGAAAAGCCATATAAATTGTGAAACATGAGTAGAGTGATCCATTAATTGAGTGAAACACATAAAGGTGTGTGTGAGGCTATTCTAATTTTTTTCCAAGTTCAATACATGTCTAACAAAGACAAGAAGTGAGTTCTTCCTCAAATGATCAAGTAACTTAAGCAATGCATCGACAAGTTGAATGAATGTTCAAAATGATAGGAGATGTAAGAGACCATTCAGAAAAATATGATGAAGCCTTGCAAAATTGCAAGGTGAGCCACAAAAATGAAGGAAACTAGCCTTTGTCCATGATGATTATTATGGTGGAATTGATATGAATGATGACCAAGCTACCATTGTTGGTCTAGAATTTAATCCTAGAAGACAAAATAGGAGAGGACAGTTTGATCATATGGCCTAAGATATAGGTAGCGTTAAAATGAAGATTCCTCCTTTTCAAGGGAAGAATAATCTAGATGGCTATTTGGAGTGGGAAAGAAAAGTGGAGATGATCTTTGAATGTCATAATTATTCTCAAGAAAAAAAACATAAAATTAGCTGCTGTTGAATTTTGTGATTATGCTGTTGTTTGGTGGGATTAATTATGTAAATGGTGAAAGATCTATAGAGACATGGCTAGAGATGAAATAAATAATGAGAAGGAGATTTATCACTAACCACTATTATAGGAATTTGCACCAACATTCATAAGCTTTGACATAAGATTCCATAAGTGTGGAAGAATATCATAAAGAGATAGAGATAGGAATGATAAAGGTTAATGTGTAGGAGGATTATGAGGCAACCATGGCTAGGTTCTTGAGTGGCTTTAATAAGAACATTGTTGATCTTGTGGAATTACAATACTATGTGGAGTTTGAAGACATCGTAAATGTGACCATGAAAATTAAAAGGCAGCTCAAATGTAAGGATACAAGTAATTATTATTCTAAACTTTATTAAAGTACTTCCTCTTGGAAACTAAATTGGACTAAAAGCATGATAAACCTTTTGTTAAGCATAAATTTGATGATTTTAAGAATAAAAATGAAATAAGTAGCAAAGGTAAAGGTGAGAATCAAACTACTCAAACTAGAGGAATTAAGTGTTTTAAGTGCCTAGAAAATGGTCATTTGGCATGTGAATGTCCATTAGTAAAAGGGTAATGATCATAAGAGATGGGGTTGATGAATTTGATAGTGAGAGAGAGAGAGGATGATGATAATGATATGCCACCATTAGAAGAAGCTAGTGATGTTGAATATGCTAGAGAAGAAACATTGGTTGTACAATCTTAGTTTGCAAAGTAAAAATAATGAACATGGTGAATGAAAATATGTTCCATACTCATTTTTTAATTTCTAATAAATTACATAATGTGATTATTGATAGTGGTAGTTGTACAAATGTTACTAGTAATTTGCTTGTGGAGAAACCGAAATTACCTACTTTTAAACCTCCAAAACCATACAAATTATAATGGTAGAATGATAGTGGTGCTGTGATGGTGAATCAACAAGTATTAGTTTCTTTCTCTATTGGTAGATATAAGGATGAGGTGTGGTGTGATGTGGTACCTATGTATGCTGAGCACATGTTGTTAGGAAGACCATAACAATATGATAGGACGGTGATTCATGATGGGTTCAAGAACCGTTACTCTTTGATAATGGATGGACATATGTTTCAACTTGGACCTTTATCACCAAAGGCAATTTTTAAAGACCAATTGCACATAAAATAGTAATATAAAGAGCTTACATCTTTAAAACTTTGGGAAGGGAGGAAGAAGGAGAGAAAAAAAGAAAATGGTGCTTTGAGTGGTAAAAGTAAGAGTAATGGGAAACATGAGGAGAGAGAAAACAAGGAAGAATTTAGTGGAAGAAAAATAAGTGCGTATGCAAAAATGAGGGAAGTGAAGAAAGCACTAACCATGAGGCAACCCTTATTGTACTTACGTATAAGGATATTTTGATTGCTTCTAACAAAATTGACAAAAGTTTGCCTAATGTTATTATTGATTTTTATAAGAAAATAAATATCTTTTCTTGAAGAAATTCCTAATAGTTTGCTACCAATTAGAGGAATTGAATACCAAATTGATTTCATTCCAAGAGCAAGCATACCAAATAGGCCAACTTATAGATGCAATCTTGAAGAGACCAAGGAAATACAAAAGTAAGTAAGTGAGCTTATAGAAAAAGGATATGTTTACGAAAGCTTGAGTCCATGTGTGGTTCCTATTTTCTTACTGCCTAAGAACGATTGCTATTAGAGAATATGTGTTAATTGTTAAGCCATCAATAAAATCATAATGAAGTATAGGCATCCTATCCCTAGGATAGATCATATGTTGGATGAATTGAACAATTCATGTGTGTTTTCAAAGATTGAATTAAAAACTAGATATCATTAAATAAGAATGCGTGAGGATGATGAATGGAAAACTCCATTTAAAACTAATCATGGCTTGTATGAGTGGTTGGTGATGCCTTTTAGTTTTACCAATACACCTAGTACATTCATAAGACTAATGAACTATGTTTTTACGTGCATTTAATGGTAAATTTCTTGTTTATTTTGATGATATACTTGTTTATAGCAAGAATTTGGGTGAGAATGTAATACATTTGAAGGCGTTTTTTGATGCATTTAGGAAGGAAAAGTTATATGCTAACTTAAAGAAATGCACTTTTTTCACTAATGAACTTACTTGTCTTGGTTGTGTTGTGAATGATAAAGGAATACATGTTGATCAAGAGGAAGTAAAAGTAATTAGGGAATGGCCGAAACCTACTTATGTTAGTCATGTAAGATGTTTTCATGGTGTTGCTAGCTTTTATAAAAGATTCATTAAGTATTTCTCTATAGTTACTGCACCATTAACTGAATGCACAAAAATAATGTAGCATTTAAGTAGGGTAAGGAACAAAATGATGCTTTTAACTTGCTTAAAGAAAAACTTAGTTCAGTACCTTTGTTACTATGTCTAACTTTGCTAAAAACTTTTGAGATTGAGCGTGATGTAAATGGAATAGGTATTGGTGGAGTCTTAATGCAAGAGGGTATACCAATTGTATATTTTAGTGAGAAGCTAAGTGGAGCAATTCTTAACTACTCAACATATGATAAGGAGTCTTATGACTTGGTGAGATTGTTAGAGACATGGTAGAACTATCTTTGGTATAATGAATTCATTATACACACCGATTATGAGTCCTTGAAATATCTCAAAAGACAAGGAAAGCTAATTAGTAGGCATGTAAAATGGGTGGAGTTTATTGAATCATTTCCATACATCATTAAGTACAAACAATGTAAGGAAAATGTGGTTGCTGAAAAAGGATGTTGAGCAAATATATGAGAAATGCTTTACATGTAAACAAGCTAAATCTAGAATAATGCCTCATGGGCTATATACTCTTCTTCCTATTCTTAATGAGCCTTAGGTTAATATATCAATGGACTTTGTATTAGGTTTACCTAGGATAAAAAAGGGAAGAGATTCTATTTTTGTTATTATTTATAGGTTTAGCAAGATGGTGCATTTCATTCCTTTCCATAAAATAGATGCTGCCACGTATGTTGTGGCTCTGTTCTTCTAAGAAATTGTGAGATTACATGGCAATCTAAGGGTAATTGTGACTGATAGAGATGTTGGAAAACACTTTGCAGCAAGTTGGGTACAAGGCTATTGTATTTAACAGCTTGTCATCCACAAAAGGATGGACAAATGGAAGTTGTATATAGGACTCTCTCCATACTTTTAAGAGCCATATTTTAAAGAAACTTAAAGAATTGGGAGGAGTGTTTTTCACATGTGGAATTTTCTTACAATCGAAGGGTACATGCTACAATTGACCATTCTCCACTTGAGGTTATGTATGGGTTCAATCCATGAACTCTTATGGATTTACTGCCTTTAGCGATTAATAAAACTAAGTTGGATGGCAAATAAAAGGCAAAGTTTTTCAAAGCCTTGCATGAAACGTTGCATGCACAAGTAGAAAATAGAACTCTTCAATATGAAAAGTAGCACAACAAGAACTGTAAGAAGATTATATTTGAACCTAATGATTGGGTTTACTTTAGGAAAGAGAGATTTCCTAGCTAAAGGATGTCAAAATTAATGCCAAGAGGGGATGGTCTATTTCAAGTCCTTCAAAAAAATCAATGACAATGCACACAAGTTGGATTTACCAAGTGAGTATGGCAATCTAAGTGGCACTTTCAATGTTTCTAATTTAACTTTTTTTGATGCAGATATTGAAGGTGATGATTTGAGGACAATCCTTTTAAAGAAAGGGGAATGATATAAATCAACAAGGGTTTGATTCAGCCAAGGGTGGAGGTAACATCAAGAAGTAAGATCATTTCATGGAGAGCCAATGACAAGAGCTAAAGCTAAAAGGATGAAAGAAGCATTAACTTTCTTACTTGAAGACTTCTGCAAGGATCAAGCTCATCTAAATTATGTCCAAAGTCTATGTATGCAAGTTATTAACATGAAACATATCCAAATCATAAAGACAATGATCCAACCCACATTGTTTGAATCAATCCAGCCCATTAAAGAATAAAATGTCAATTAGCCCTGATTATGTGTGTTTGGATCTTGGATTGTTATTTTATGTCGTTTTGGTAGTAAGTTGGGCTTGGTTTATTTACGACGTGAATTCAACATGCTAGAAGTAGGTTTTTAATTTTGTTAAATATGAGTTTTATAGTTTTTTAATTATAATAAGGAGTTACAAGGCTGAACTATTTAAACCAATATTCATGGCTTAGTTGTCAAGTTGTGGGGCTGTTATTAAATGGATAGTTACAATTTGTATTAAATCAGAATTGAATGTTATGTCTTAGCCTTTGTTCTATATAAACAAATTTGATTCTCTTTATAAACAAATGATTTGATGAATATAAAACATTTGAAGTTTTTTTAAAGTTTTGTTTAAAGTTCTTGCATTAACTTTGGAATTTACCAAAACTAATTTAGTTTATGACATTCAACACCTAAAATCTTTGTTTTCTTTTTAACTTATCAAACTTGCTAAGTTTTTGGCATTTTAGAGGATTCAAAGTGTTGTTCTAAATATTTTATCATCATTCCTTTGATAGAGTAATTGAAATAGTTTGTTTCTTATTTTCAAACTTGAATGATCCAACTTTCCATCAATTGTGAAAAGTGTTAATTTGCATTCTATATGTATCTTAGTTCTTTAGCTAATGGGTGTATGGTCGCTAAATTGATGATTTCCATCTGGCGTAGTTGTGAGAAATGTTATTGAAATTATAGAAATAGTGGTCTAGACAATTATTGAGATATTATCGTTGCGGATAACATTTTAAAACAATAGATGTAGGTAATCTTTCTTTGGTTTCTTTAGCACTGAAAATGATGACCCATTAAGCAATGGACATTTGTCGAATCATTATACCTTTGTATATATGACCAATTTTATTAAGTATATAATACTAAGGACGAACGGGATGGACGAACACGAAATCTATCCCATTCTTCCATTTCATCTGACGGCTCTCATTCATCTTATTCATATCATCTTCACGATTGTGATTTAAATTGTCACAGACGTGACTCATGCCATTTTATGTCATTTTTTTCTTTCATTTTCTAAGTGGAAACTCTTGCGACACGATGCACATATATTTTCTTTTTTATTGCACATATATTTTTTTATTGTTTAAGTTAAATATCATTAAATTTTAGTTAATTAAAATTTTCTTATATTATTAATAAACAAATTTCTTTATTGATTAATTATAATATGTTATGTATATATGCACGCTTTAATTTGTAAATATACTTTTAAAAATAATTAAACAATTCATAAAAAATATATTTACTCGTTAATTATAATATATTATAACTTCACAATTCACAACTTCATTAATAATAATAATAATATCAATTGATTACAAATTCATTTTTTAATTGATTAATTAATTAAGTTATATTTAAAATCATTAAAGAAAATATGCATTCCAAACTTAAAGTCAAAAATTAAAGTCAGACATAAAGAGTCTATACATAACTCTTCAATTTGCTTCTACCATATTGTCTAATACATATACAAGAGGCAATCTATCTAATAAATCAAGTAATGTAGGCTTGTCTTTTTCATCGTTTGTCTAAGAATTTAGATTAACTTATTATTACAAGAAATTTGTTAGGGAAAAAAAGGCTTTGCCCGTGCACTTAATGGCGTGCACTAATCCATTTTTTTATTTAAGTTTTTTATAAAATTAATAATAACATTATTATAATTTAATTTTTATTAAATTAATAATTAAATTTAGAATTTAATTTAATTTTTTGTTAAAGTAATAATTAGATTTCAAATTTAATTTAATTTTTTATTAAAATAATAGTACTATAATTAAAATCAAAATAAACAAAAGTCACGCCTGTGCACTTATGCAATTTTTTCTTTGTAATTTTATTTTTAAATTTATTAATAATAACATATTATAATTACAATTAAAATTTAATTTATTGTTTTCTTATTTTCCTCATTTTAATTTTAATTTTATTTAAAAATTAAAAATTAAATTAAAAATAAAATTTAAAAATTGTCAAACACTTAAAATTTTTATTTAAAAATTAAAATTAAAATAATAAAAAAAAAAAAATTGACACAATACCATTTTTAAATTGTGTCCTGATTTCAATGATTTAACTATATTAATGTAGCTAGAATCAGACAAAGTTATCCTCATAAAAGTTATAGCTTATCCTCTTAGCTTTATAATGGTATAAAGTTTGTAATTTTTCAATATCAAAATTAAGATATATGATTTTTATAAGTTTGAGTGACACATCAAGAGTGCACGATCGTATCCTAACCCTTAAATAAGAGCACAATCGTGCACTCCTAAAGTTTCCAACCTTTTTATATTTTTATTTCTAATTTAAATTTTTATAAATAAATAATAACATAATAATAATTTACTTTAATTTTTATTCAAGTAATAATTAATTTAAAATTAAATTTTTTATTAAATTAAAAAATGCACGCCCGTGCATTAAGTGCACGGGCGTTCATTTAATGCATGCCTTTTCTTAATTTTGGTTTTTTAAAATTAATAATAACTAATTATAATTATAATTTAATTTAATTTTTTATAAAGTAATAACTAAATTTGGAATTTAATTTAACTTTTTATTAAAGTAATAGTACTATAATTAAAATTAAAATAAACAAAAGTCATGCCCATGCACTTATACAATTTTTTCCTTGTAATTTTATTTTTTAAATTTACTAATAATAACATGTTATAATTACAATTAAAACTTAATTTATTGTTTTATTATTTCCCTCATTTTAATTTTAATTTTATTTAAAAAATTTAAAATTTGTCAAATACATAAAATTCTTATTTAAAAAATTAAAATTAAAATAATAGAAAAAACAAAAATTGAAAAATTGACACAATGCCATTTTAAATTGTATCCTGATTTCAACGATTAAACTATATTGATGTAAGCTGAATCGGACAAAATTGTTTTCATAAAAGTTGTAACATATCTTCTTAGATTTCTAATGGTATAAAGTTTGTAATTTTTGGACATCAAAATTGAAAGATATGATTTTTATAAGTTTGAATATCACATCAGGAGTGCACGATCATACCCTAACACTACAATAATAGGGGTGCACGATAGTGCACTCCTAAATCTTCCAACCTTTTTTATTTTTCTTTTCAATTTAAATTTTTATAAAACTAATAGTAACATAATTATAATTACAATTATAATTTAATTTAATTTTTTATTAAGTAATAATTAAATTTAAAATTTAATTTTTTATTAAGTAAAAAATGCGTGCACTTAATGCATGCCTTTTTTTAATTTTAGTTTTTTAAAATTAATAATAACATAAATATATTTATAATTTAATTTTTATTAAAGTAATAATTATAATTATGAATTAATTTAATTATTTATTAAAGTAATAATTAAATTTAGAATTTAATTTAATTTTTTATTAAAATAATAGTACTATAATTAAAATTAAAATAAACAAAAGTCATGCCTGTGCACTTATAAATTTTTTTCCTTGTAATTTTATTTTTTAAATTTATTAATAATAACATATTATAATTACAATTAAAACTTAATTTATTGTTTTCTTATTTCCCTCATTTTAATTTTAATTTTATTTAAAAATTAATAAATAAACAATAAAATTAAAATTTGTCAAATACCTAAAATTTTTATTTAAAAAATTAAAATTAAAATAATAGAAAAACAAAAATTGAACAATGCCATTTTAAATTATGTCCTAATTTCAACGATTAAACTATATCGATGTATGCTGAATCAGATAAAGTTGTCTTAATAAAATTTGTAGCTTATCTTCTTACCTTTCTAATGGCATAAAGTTTGTAATTTTTAGACATCAAAATTGAAAGATATGATTTTGATAAGTTTGAGTGACACATCAAGAGTGAACGATTATTTTTGAAATTTATTAATAATAACATATTATAATTACAATTAAAAGTTAATTTATTATTTTCTTATTTTTCTCATTTAATTTTATTTAAAAATTAAAAAATAAATATAAAATTAAAATTAAAATTTGTCATATACTTAAAATGTTTATTTAAAAAACTAAAATTAAAATAGTAGAAAAAAACTAAAATTGAAAAATTGACACAATGCCATTTTAAATTGTGTCCTGATTTTAATGATTAAACTGTATTGATATAGGCTGAATCAAATAAAGTTGTCTTCATAAAAGTTGTAGCTTATCCTCTTAGCTTTCTAATGGTATAAAGTTTGTAATTTTTGAAAATCAAAATTATGAGATATGATTTTTATAAGTTTGAGTGACACATCAGAAGTGCACGATTGTGCATGCCCTAACTCTTCAATATAGTGCGCGATCGTGCACTCCTAAAGCTTTCAACTTTTTTATTTTTCTTTTTTATTTATAAAATTAATAATTTCATAAATATAATTATTATTTAATTTAATCTTTAATTAAAGTAAAATTTAAATTTAAAATTAAAATTAAATGTATTTTTATTAAATTAAAACGTGCACGCCCACGCAATGCACAAGCGTGCACAATTTTTTTAATTTTAGTTTTTTATAAAATTAATAATAACATAATTATAATTATAATTATAAATTGTGTCTTGATTTCAACAATTAAACTGTATTGATGTAGGCCGAATCAGACAAAATTGTCTGCATAAAAGTTGTAGCTTATCCTCTTAGCTTTCCAATTGTATAAAGTTTGTAATTTTTAGACTTCAAAATTGAGAGATATGATTTTTATAAATTTATGAGATATATCAGGAGTGCACGATCATGCAGTAGCACGATCATGCCTTAATGCTTCAATAATAGGAGTGCACGATCATTCACTCCTAAAACTTCCAATTTTTTTATTTTTCTTTTTAATTTAAATTTTTATATAATTAATAATAACATAATTATAATTTAATTTAATTTTTTATTAAAGTAATAATTAAATTTAAAATTTAATTTAACTTTTTTTATTAAAGTGATAGTAGTATAATTAAAATTAAAATAAACAAAAGTCACACCTATGCACTTATACAATTTTTTTCTTTGTAACTTTATTTTTTAAATTTATTAATAATAGCATATTATAATTACAATTAAAACTTAATTTATTCTTTTCTTATTTCCCTCATTTTAATTTTAATTTTATTTAAAAAATTTAAAAAGTAAACAATAAAAATTAAATTTTGTCAAATACTTAAAATTTTATTTAAAAAATTAAAATTGAAATAATAGAAAACACAAAAATTGAAAAATTAACACAATGCCATTTTAAATTGTGTCCTGATTTTACCAATTAAACTGTATTGAAGTGGATAAAGGATCCGGACTCATCTTTCAATAGATACGCCGCCTATTTAAACACTCCGTATTATAAATGAAATTTATTCAGTTGTTACAAATGAAATATGCAAATAATTAATTTAGCTTTAATAAACATTTAATATGTTTTGAATTTTTCTGACAAATGCCTTCCTTTTATTCTGAATTTTGTTTCTTAACAATTCCATTCCAATCCAACTCTGTTCCCTACGTCTTGTTTTACTTGTTCAAAATGCATAACAAAGATACTGGCCAATTCATTCAGAAAAATAAAGTTGTTATTCAGTATCTAATGAAGGAAACTCCCTTATCACAAAACCAAGTAAGATATTTCTCTTTCTCTACTGTTTCGATTTTTTAAGTGGGAAGAAGCAATGTTATATCAATATTGCACAAAATAACTGCTTTAGTTAACATTATTTTCTACCTGATAACAGAAAAAATTTTGTACTAAGAATTGTATTCAACGGTTCCTAAGTGCTAACGGTGACAATGTTAAGTTGGCTGCAAAAAATTTGAGAAAAAGCATATTTATCGATATTGCCATAATCATTTTTATACACTTTCTTTTGACTCTTCTATTTTTTTTAAAAATCAATCCTCTTTTTGTTTCTTCCATTATAAATAAATGTTGATTTATCCAAAATAAGTAACAACAAATATTGTTTGAGACTCTACCCAATATTATTCTTTTAATTTCTATTGTTGGTTTTTTTTGAAATGTAGAGAAATTAACAACAGATGAATTTTTCACTGAACTCAAAGAAGGGTTTGCTTATTTAGCAGGTCAAGATGAAAGTTCTAAGCCTGTTTTGGTAATTTTTAAACTCTATTTATCGATTATGTCTAGTTCTTTTTTTTTCAAAACCGATGGAATTTATTAACAATATTGTTTACATATACCCTTTCTAAATTTCATTTTCACATTTGTTACTTCTAAACTCGTTACAAAGCTTCATTCTTCTTTTGTTGTTCTTGGTTGAAGATGTTTTGCCTTAAACAAGATTATCGGAAGTTTCATTCACAAAAACTATAAGTGACTATATATAATTTTTTTTGTATATCTTTTTCAATTTTTATCCTTCTTAGTTGATTATTAATCATATCAAAATTCCATCTTTTGCTTTGATTTCTATAGATTCACAAGCTTTGTTGCGTTTACTTTGGAAGTTGTCATATCAACCATGCGCAAAAATTGCGAACAATTTGTAGTTCTTTTTTATGCAAGTATGTTGATTTTTTTAGAAACTCTTGTGATAACCCTTAAAATTATAGTAACTATTTTAAAAAAGGTTATTGTGTGTTTACTGTATTGTAAACTTAAAGTTTTTTATGAAAAACCTTTTAATTAGATGTAGATCAGTGAATTCATTTAATGTTGTCATATATTATCTTATAATTTGTTTTTTTAACGTTTTTCAAGTCTACTTTAACTTTCATGAATGTATTTTTATCAACATTGAAAATTGTTACTGACTATTATCCACGTAGACTTTACAAAATGTTTGTAATTGACCCGCCGTCTTTGTTTTCTTATCTATGGAAGGTAATATTGTTATATATTTATCTTGTTCATATGTGTAGTTCTTGTTTATTTTATTTTTCTTTTAACATCTTTATGGAAAATACTATTTTTTTATTTTTTAAACATAAATCATCATAATACTACTAGCCCACTTATGTTACACTTTTTACCTACTTCTCGTTATTTTTCTAATGTGTTGTCTCCTATTAATTTATAATTCAAATCTTTATTGTTATTACAGGGTGTCCGACCATTTGTTGAATTTTTGACAATCACCATGGTCCTATGTTCACTGGACTTTGAAGAATCATTAGAATTTTCCCAAGTTTTCTCTGTTGACCCTTCCATAAGATCAACAGTTAAAGATGGTTAGCACTCATCAGGGTTTTCATGTATGGTGTCACAACATTCTAACTCAAGAAAACCATGGTATCTTACTTTATCCCCACTAGCTTCCTCAGAAATAGGGTCTACTAGCAAGTCTTCTTTAACCTTACCATATATTAACTCATAAATGCGAGATCTATCTCCTTTGCATCACCCATTGGTAGGAAGCGCCATTAAAGTATTAATGCTTATGCAACAACCACCAATAAAACTTTATTCCCATTTACTCCCATTCCACAACATCTAACGTGCACACGGAGATGATTCAATGAAGGGTTGTCTAAAAATCCTCGGAAGTTAATGATGATGGCATTGGATTGATGGGTTTGTGGATGTTTGGAAGTTTCGACAAGGAAGGATAAGGAAGAACAAAATTAAAAATTCTACAAAATAAGAGGATATGCAAGGTTCAATCCCTACTAAACCTCACGAATACGTGATTCGAGCAACCTAGATGATTGGAACTAAATCCAAGAAGGTTGAATCAAACAAACATGCCGCAATTTGGGAAAAAATTGATAAGTGAATTATTGATTCGTGTTGAAACAAGAACAAGAGGAATAAACCTCACTATGGCTGATGACTCAATCACAAGATAATAGTTCATCCTACAATAACCCTAATGAACCTATTTATACCTAGGTTTAATAATAAGTACTCGGGCTTTAACATGGGTTAGCCCAAAACAAAAAAAAGATGTCTTAACTTAAAATAATTAAAAGGTCTAATATATGGATTTAATAGTCCAAGTCTTCAAGTCCCAATGGTATCCGGTCCAAAGATTTGAGTTAGATGTATCAATTTGGGCTAGGATCCATAAAGCTCTCCTCCTATAGGCTTGGACTATTCCATCTTCTCTAAAAGATACCCCATATGTGCATAGAGAGCCTTCTTAAATCTCTTGGCCCTAACTTCGGTCATGGGCCCAACTAGCATAGCTAGCTTTCCTCCCTTGCCTCTGTCATTCATGCCAACTCCATGACGATCCGTGCTCTTACTCATATCAACGTCTTACCACAACTGAGCCAATTAAGATTGCCAAACCGCAAACCCCACAACCCACTTGAAGTAAATCACACGTTAATATAGAAATTACTTATAATAGACAAAATACACAAGAAGGGGGGTTGAATTGTGTATTCTTTTCGTGAATACAAAATCTTTAATATTTCTAATAAGAACTTCTCTAACTTGTTAAAAGAATATCACGAACATTATACGAATATTGTTACGTAGATAAATCACAAATAACTTTTATATACTTGTTTAAGAACAAAATAGAATAAGTTGAAAGATAGAGAATAGACTCCGTGATTTTATACTGGTTCATCCCAAACTGTGGGCTACGTCCAGTCCTCAGAATTCGTCTGAGTATTCACTAAACTTCAACAAATTACAAGTATTCTTTCTTCCTTCTAGAGCCTCTTCAAGTCTCTTACACCAAGTATTCTTTTAGCTATCTTAGCCTCTTCAGGCTCTTAGCCTTTTCTTTCTCTCACTAGAAAGATATCGTGAGCTATTGTTACAGTAGGTTTAGCTCTCTTAGTATCGCTCTACAGAATTTTTCTTTTCTAGGTATACACTTGAACGCTCAAAAGTTGTAGGATCAAAGGTTTCTCGAAAAGTTGAAAAGTTGTAAGATTATTCAATCTTCGACTACGACCAGTATTTATAGTCTAAGTCTCCAACTGCTTCTTGATTCTTGATAATCGCTTCTTGAGCCTTGATAACCGCTTCTTGAATCTTGATAACTGCTATTTAGTTGAGTTCTCTAACTAACTCCAACTTACTAATTGCTCGACGTACTAGCGTATCTTCTGCTTTGTATCGTCTTTGCGCTTCTTCTGTATCTTCTACTTCTTCTGTATCTTCTGCTTCTTCTGTGTATTGCTTCTTCCGTATCTTCACTTCTTCTGTGTTTTGTTTCTTCCGTGTTTCTACTTCTTTTGTGTTTCGCTTCTTCTGTATCTTCACTTCTTCTGTGCTTTGTTTCTTCTGTGTTTCTACTTCTTCTGTATTTTGCTTCTTCTATGTTTTGCTTCCTTCTGTATTTTGCTTCTTCTATGTTTTGCTTCCTTCTGTATTTTGCTTCCTCTGTGTTTCTACTTCTTCTGTGTTTCGCTTCTTCTGTATCTTTACTTCTTCTGTGCTTTGTTTCTTCTGTGTTTCGTTTCTTCTGTATCTTCATTTTTTCTGTGCTTTGTTTCTTCTGTGTTTCTACTTCTTCTGTGTTTTGCTTCTTCTATTGTTTTGCTTCCTTCTGTATTTTGCTTCTTCTATGTTTCTACTTCTTCTATGTTTCGCTTCTTCTGTATCTTCACTTCTTCTATGCTTTGCTTTCTTCTGTCTTCTGTTTCTTCTGCACTTCTTCTGTATGTTAGCGCTTCTTCTGTACACTTAACGCACTCATCAAACTAGTTCATTTATTTCTAACATTATTATTATTTGATTGTCATCAAAATTAATCATCATAAAGTCCTCCTGACTTAACAATCTCTCCCTTTTTGATGATAACAAATAATCATAATTTAGAATGATAAAAATGAATGAACTATTTTTATTCAGATAAAGAATAAGAATTGGAACAAAATATATATATGCTATCTTCTTTTCTTGTATCTATTCTTCTCTTATTTCTTCTGCTTTTCTTCTGCTTCTGCTTTTCTTCCTTCTGATTCTCTTCCTTCTGCTTCTGTTCTTCTCCCCCTATTCTTTACTTTTTTCTTCTTCCTTCTACTTTTCTCCTCCTTTCTTCTGTTCTTCTCCCCCTATTTCTTATTAATCAAAAAGGTTTTCTCATATGCTGCATGATTTCAAAAAACATACGTTGCATGTCAGTTCTGATCAACTTGAGGTCTTCTTCTACTATCACCCGAAGATAAGCTACTTCCTCATGTAGATCACCAACGGAGTCCCTCAAATCATCAACCTTAGTATGAATTTCT
>JANQAP020000145.1:52927-84597 GCA_026874005.2 Erythroxylum coriaceum
TTGTTTGAGTTGTGATGAGCTGAAATGGAAGTAAAAGAGTTGGTTAGAGTGTCATATGTGTTAATTGAATAAGATAGGAAAATAAAAAGAAGAAGAGAAGAAGTGCAATTTTCGGCGGAGAAGATGAAGTTTGCGTTCTAGAAGTTTTCGGCGGTGCAGTTTGACATGTATGGGTTATAAACTAGAGTATTTCATTGAACAGCTCTAAGTCTTTTGGCTATAACGTTTTCATCCGAACTCCAAATGACTTGAAACTTAGACCAATAGATTCCTAAGACATTTTCCTTTCTCTCCATAAAAATTTAGAGCTATCTGAATTGATTTGAAAGAGATTGATAGGATGAAAGTGTGGAAGTCTACTGGAATGTTATGAACTGGAAAATGTTCATGAACATGCTTCGGTATTCTAATTATAATCTGAGTTCTAGATTTCTGAATGAGTTGATTCTTAATTCAAATTAAACTAGAGACATATATCTATAACTTTCTTGACGGAGTCGACTTTTAATTCTGTTTCGAAGATTTTAAAAATTGGCATGTAATGGAGTCTTATCTTAAGCTGAAGCACTACCAGGGACAGAAATCATGTCTTGTGGTTATTGAATAAACTGTATTGATGTGGGCCAAATTAGAGTGAGGAAACAAATGGTAGCTTATTCTCTTAGCTTTACATTGGTATAAAGTGTGTAATTTTTTGATGTGGGAATTGAGAGATATGGGTTGTACAACTTGAATGCATAATCATGCATTAACCAAAATTTTAAATGTGCCCAGTCTGTGGTATTTTGAGTATAACTCATAGAATAATGAACCAAATTGCGTGATCTTGATATCAATAGAGACTTAAGACATAGGAGAATAATTTGTTAGAAGGAAGTGTTACCAAATTCCTTCACTTTCCTGATGAAATTAATTGTGCAAAATGGACCTGAAAGTGTACTTTAAAACAAATCTGAGTTTATCAATGGAATGTGGATATCTGAATGATTTGTGTAACGAAATAAATGATAAAAAAACCCAGAATTGTCATGAGCATGCATTGTACATAGTTAGTATACATGAATGTGCATTAATGAATACAAAATTGTGCAATATTGTAATATGTGTATGTATTGTATGTATAGAGGAGCACATTGAACGACAACATCTAGACATTTCCGGGACATCAAGGCAATAGCTGTTTGGAGC
Organism: Erythroxylum coriaceum; assembly: GCA_026874005.2. Lineage (NCBI taxonomy): Eukaryota > Viridiplantae > Streptophyta > Magnoliopsida > Malpighiales > Erythroxylaceae > Erythroxylum > Erythroxylum coriaceum. Next base: position 54,116 of record JANQAP020000145.1, read on the forward strand.
ATACGGTGAGTAACCTAAGATGGTCTCATCATATTATTTTGTACTTTATTAATTGTATTGCGATCTTATTGAATTATACTGAATTGTGTTGATTGTGTACTGGATTCCGGATAATATTTGTCTGAGACATTTTGATGCATGAGAATGATATTGGAAGTGCTACTTGAATGTGAATGCGTCTACCTAAATGATTTTCTGATTCTCAACTGAAAGGTTGAATGCCGAACCTAGTCCGATGACCACTGCTACTGTGACTATTACTATAATTAATACTGTGACTAATATACTGTTATATTACATGCAAATGAAAGTGATTGAATTGATGCTCAAATTGTGGCATGCACTTCATTCCAATGCATGTAATATAAAGGAGTTATAACTGATGTGGCTACTGATACTGTTACTGATATAAGCTTTAAGCTCCCACATATGTGGTTCGAGCCTATGGCTCGTTGTGATCAATGAGACACTGACTGACTGACTGAGCTGGATAATTAGGGATACAGTAAAAACACACAGTCACAACAAAATAAAAATGAATATGAGTCTCATACATGTCGCATCTGCATATAATTTAAATGCATTGAATGATTTGCAAAGCTATGTGAATGTTGTTATATGATTGAACCGTGTATCTGAGAAATGATTTATCTGTGATAGTATTTGATGCTTGTTAAGTGGAGTTGAGCTGTATGATTACATGCGATAATTAATCTCGTTTTATGACATGAGTGAACCATCGAGGATGATTACTCTACTGAGTTCACAAAACTCATCAAAATTGCACTGTTGCTTTTCAGGTTCGAGAGTGAGAAGACCTAGCTTCTAAGACTCCATAGAAGCATATTTTGTACAACTGCTACAGTCAAATTTAGCTCAAAGGTCGGTCAGCTGAGATTGGGGACTTAGCTATTTCTTTCATTTTTATTGTATTTGGTGTGTACCGAGTTGTCTAAACTCATAGGATAATGTTGTAAAACTTGGATGGTATTGTGTTGTATGAAACAATGTAAATTATGGATGTTGATTAATGTGATAACATTTTGAGTTTAGAAAATGTGTGATTGATGGTTTATTGTATGATGCCGTGTTATGTATAATGAAGGTGATATAGTTAACATGTCATTTCCGACAAGCATGTACACGTGTATCCGATGGACACACGCGCATAAGTCAGTTAGGAATAGGGTGTTACATAAATAATCTATTGAGAACAAAAACATTAATCATTTGTATATTGTTACTCAAAACATCAAGCAAAGAATTACATAAACAATTTCTAGAGAGATAATAATAATGCAAGATGAAGAGATGCCCAAATGTGCTCTTCGACATCGATTTCCCTTTCAAACCAGAAGGAAGAAGGCTAACTCTCTATGGATCTTAAACATGTAAGAGTTCTGCCCCTTTTCATGCTTCTAAAACAATTTATCCCTTTTTTGGCCGCTTGAATTCTATTTATAGCAAAAATTAGGATTTTGAGAGTTACATGGTTGTGTATCCAATCGTGTATGTCCTTTTTGCCCAAATTCATGAGTATACGTGGCCTTGTTGAGATACACAGCTATACATGTACTTACACAGCCGTGTAAGTTACAAGTTATGCTTAAACTGCATTAGTACCCTCCTACATGCTTCTAGTGAGTTACATAGTCTCATACACTACCGTGTAAGTTGCAATTACTTCATTTATTTCATTTTCTTGTCCCATTTTCACCCTAATTCATCTCTTTCTTGTTCCACAAAGGCAAATAAGGTTGATCATCAAGAGGATGGCTCTAAGGATGTGCTTTTAGCTCATTTTATTCCTTGTGCTTCAAACTTGTACCTAAAACCAAATATGAACCAAAATGAGTATATTTAGCACTTCATAACATTAAACATTAAGTATTAAGGAGTAAATATATAATCATTCAAGCACTCATCAAGTTCCCCCAATCTTAGTTTTTGATCATCTTTGGGTAAAACAAAAAATTCAAAGTTACAATCCAAAACACTCCCCTTTTTCCACATTTCTTAAGAATAAATAATTATGAGAAAAACATAATAACTTTTGAAACTGTGGCAAGAACTAAACATTAAATGCTTTTACTCATGATCAATCAATAACATTTCCTTCAGAAACTGAGCAAGCTAGGGTAGAATTTGACAAAATATGTTTAAATAAGATAGATCTATAGGTACACTCAAACACCATTTATGATCAAGACATTTCACGACTTTGCATATCATTTCAGTTCTCCACCACTAAGATTCACAAGCATAATCATGAATCAAAGGACTTTTTAAGGTTGTAATATGGGCAATGGTTAAGTTAAGAGGCATTTGGATAGTGTAGTACAAAAGCTATCAAAGCTAGTGAAGCATGAAAAACACTCAATGTAATATCAAGCACAAAAATTAACATTCACTCAAAACTGGGTACCATTAGTTTTAAAAATTGATGATAAACAATACAATGTAACTATAAGGAGTGACCCTTCAAAACAACATCCCCCTCATTTCCATCATAATCAAAGTGCTCATTCCATACAACTTTAGGAGGAAAACCAACATGAATTACTTTGCAAAAAAAAATGATTTTCATCCTTAATATCTTTTTTTTTGTTTTTCTTTTTTAAGAAAAAATTAAAGAAACTACATCAACAATGGAATTGATTAATAAGAGATAAAATCATATTTCATCAATTATAAGTAACCCACATATAAGCACACCCCTACATTTATGCTCTTGTGCATCCACAAATATCAATAATTACAAATGCTCCATTAGTTTTAAGGTTTGGGTAAGACATTTGGTTAGGTTAGAAAAGGCTAATAAAGCTCAAGGGGGCTTAACAATAGGAAAAATCATATCAATAGGTAGGCTATTTGACTAATGTAGCTTGTAAAACAAAGAATTCCTACGTCATTTTCATGTTAATGCATATGATAAAAATGTGGTCTCGCATAGAAAATCAAAGAAAAGCAAGATGTACATGTCATGAAGGTCCCACATTATCAAAAAACAATGAGACTGTTATGAATATGTTAGTTTGAAAAGGCTCAAAATCTCACTAGCTTATGTCTAACCACTAGTCACTACTCTTCTAAAGATAACATACATTGAACAATCACAAGAACATAAATACATGCCTAAGTTGCCATGAAATTTTCTAGTTAATTCTACTATCTAATTATGACTATGTAGTCTTAGAAGCAATAAAAAAGAGAATATTTGTTTGTTTGATTTAATTCTCTCTCTCTCACTCTCTCTTTTTTATACTTAAACACAAGTAAGAAACAAACAAACTTAAAAAACACACATGCACATAAGAAATAAACAACTTAAAAGCACACATGATAATCCCCATCTCTATACTTAAAACTTACATTGCTCTTAATGCAACAATAAATGTAAGAAATGCAACATTCATCAAAATTAACAGTGTAAAAATGTAAAGGAAAAGGAACAAACTTCCATTGGGTTACCTCCTAAGCAACGCCTTTGTTTATTGTCACCACCTTAACTTCGTACTTTCCTCTTCATGTGACAAAATTATAGTCTTTAGGTGTCTCCACTTCTACATTTTCCACTTAAGATTCTTTAAGATAAGGCCTGAATTGATAACCACTTACATTCAATGTCTTCCCTATTTTCAAATTCTTAATCTCTACTGGATCCCTATACTTTTGTAAAGTCTCCAAACTCTTTACCCTTTTCCTTCATGTTCAATTTCTCCAACCTACTAGAAAAAGCTGGAGGGTTAGTCTTAACAACAACTCAGGATTTAGCATTTAACTTTGAGCTAGATGATATATCCCTTTCTCCTTCAAACTGCTTCTCAATTTCTTCTTCACTAGCAATTCTTTGAATAATCCTCTTAGGGTTCTCAAGCTTCTTACCACTAGTTAAGGTCAGAGGGCTAATATTCGTTGGATTTACCTCAGGTTGGGATGACAAATTTCCTCCACTTTATGATTCTAAGTAGTTAATAGCCACCACCATCTGAACCATTTGGCTCTCCAAATTTTAGATGCTAGACCTTGTATCTTGGAATTGAGATCTTGTCTTTTATAGAAAGTGCTTTTCATCTTGCTGGAAATATAGAGTATTAGTGGGAAAAGACTTAATTATATCATCCAGAGATATACTTAAGTTAGAATAAGAGGCTTATGGTCTATGTGGGAATTATTATGCACCTTGCAGCCTATCTAGGAAGTAATTTTGCTAGGTATCCCCTCTATAACTAAGGTTTAGATGATCTCTCCAACTTGAGTTATACGATTAGGAATATGGGTTATAGAAAAAATTCCCCCAACAACATTGACATACTTCCTTTGCAGTGTCCATTTTATATTTGGATCAAATTTTAGGGAATTTGTTGATGAGATCTCATCATTACTAGACACAAACACTAACAAACATGAAAAGATCAATAAATAACTATAAAAACTAAGTATAAACAAATATACGTGAAACATCAAACAAAATAAAAAAACTAAATCACTGCACTCCTTAACAACAGTGCTAAAATATTTTATGTATATTGAACACACCAGAAAGTAAAACCTAACTTTATATAATAAAATTTATAGTAGTGGTGAGTAGGGATCTTATCCACAGAGAGTGTATGTGTAGCTTTTGTAATAAATGAAATGGTGTTTAAGATATGGAAGGGGTTTGGTTAAAATTGATAAACAAAATAAAGTAAAAATAAAAAATTGAAATTAAAATAAATAAAACAGTGGAAAAATGTTAAAATTAATGAATATGTTTAGAATTTGGTTCTTGGTTCAATCTCGGCTTACATACAAATGCGTACACTTAATTTTTCATGTTGTTCTTATACCTCTCTTAGAAATTATTAATTGTAGATTAACAATAAGCTTTTTTAACACTAGTTTTCCCTTATGTCATATCTAATCAAAATAGGCTCTTAGATTAGACCTAGCTATCAAACAACCTAGAATAACCTCTCTAGATTTAGTAAAATAGTCACGTTATAAACTAGGAAAATAGATTAATCTAGGCAACAACCATATAAACTCGGGTCATTTAACCTATGCTATGTTATCCTTAATGATTCACTACCATTAGTTACCATAAATGAATCAAAGCTACAATAATTACATATTGTAATATAGATTTTGGAAATGAGTCCATACATAAATAATCTATTAAGAATAAGAAAATTAATCATTCATACACCCAAATATTAAGCAAAGAATAACATAAATAATTTCTAGAGAAATAATAACAATACAAAATGAAAGAATGCCCAAATGTGTTCTTCGACATCGATTTCCCCTTCAAACTAGAAGGAAGAAGGCTAGCTTTCTATGGATATCAAAGAGGTAAGAGTTCTACCCCCTTTTGTGCTTTTAAAAATGAGTCATCCTTTCTTTGGCCGCTTGAATGTCTATTTACAACAAAAATTAAGATTTTGGGAGTTACATAACCGTGTATGTCATTTTTTGCCTAAATGTGTGAATATAAATGGCCATGCTGAGATAAACAGCCGTGTATCTCACTTACACAGCCATTTATGTAATTACACAGTGTTAAAATTACATTTTTTTGCTACTACATCCTTCCAGTGAGTTATATGGTCTCATGCACAACTGTGTAAGTTAGACTAACTTCATTTCTTTCATTTTCTTGTCCCATCTTCACCATAATTCATCTCCTTTTTGTTCCATAAAGGCAAATAACGTTGAACATCAAGAGGATGGCTCTAAGGATGTGCTTTTAGCTCATTTTAGTTCTTATGCTTCCAACTTGTACCTAAAACCAAATATGAACCAAAATAAGTATCTTTAGCACTTCATAACATTAATTACTAAGTATTGGAGAGTAAATATATAATCAATCAAGCACTTATCAATAACCACCCAAATATTTAGTAGTGTCAAAGTGGTTTTGACTAACCTTTTTGTATATGATTTTTTCGTATAATTCAATCCTTTGATTATACAATGTTTTGATTAGATATAGAGCATGGAATTAATGTCTACTATATTTTGAGTCCAATAATATTAGTTCTCCACCATTAGCTATTAATTCAAATAATGAAATTTGTGAACTATTTACAAAACATCATTCTACCTTGGCCAAGGATTTCCTGAGTCAATACTAATCGAGAATAATAGAATATTCTCCCTAATTATTATGGGGTGATGAATCATATCTTGATCACTTGACTACCTCTATATATTTCATGCTACATTCAATGACTACTGACTGAATGACCTATGATAAGGTTAGGTCATAAGTAGTATCAAAACATAGCAATCCCTATACAAGATAACTTTGGAGACCTCAAGTCAAAGGATCCCTTATATAATCATCATAATGAAAATTTCCATAGACATATAAGAAATATTCTAAATGAATTTCTCATATTGGGTCAGTTTAGTGAGCTTGTTCTTTAATAAGTACCCACACATTGTCAGTCGCCTAGACCCTAGTGTGATATAAATATCTAGAGTGACTACAGATACAGGTAAATAGAAAGTAAGAACCTAATAGGTTGAGGGTGTGGGTCATACCCTTTCTTTAAATTTGTTGTAGTCAAAGAAACCTCAATGGGGAAGAATTTGACGGGACTAAGACTAATAGCAAAGAAAGAGGAAGGGGTTTAGTGGATGGTTCAGATATGGCATGGATTCCAAGTAGTACCTGATAGTTATACATTTGTGTGTGTTTTTCTAAGTATTTGGCATGTGTTTCTTGCATAGTAGGTTATTATTGTTGTATTTTAGGATTTATTTTGTATGTTTTTGTTTAGTTTGATCTTCATTGTGTTCTTTTATGTTTGATTTTGATTTTGATTTTAGGTAAGAATTAATCATTTTGATGTAGGAATAGAGGTTGGCCACAATTGCGATTGAGCTAGAGAACAAAAGAGAAGAGAAGAGGAAGAATCATAACACAAGAACCCACGATCGTGGGTTTCATTCCAATTCCCATGATCGTGGATGTTTAACTCGAAGATACACGTAGGGTTCACTTATTTTTAGGTTTTCTAGACTATATAAGGTTATAAACCCCTATGGACAAAGGAGCTTCATGTGAGACTTACCTCCTTGAGTAAAAACGCAGGTTTAGAGTCTTGGGAGAGGTAATGATTCGAGGTTTATCATTCACAATTGGGAAAAGAGCATACCAACGCAAAATTTTCCAGATTCGGGCCAAAAAGAGGAGAAGTTTGATTTATTAAGTTTTCTTTTATTTTTCTCTTCTAGCATTTGTATGACGAATTATTTGATTATTGAGGATGTTATAGACATCATGAGTGGCTAATTTATTTGTAGAGATTACTTTTGAACTTCTTGTTAAACTCCTATTTTGTTGATTTGAATAAATGAAGCTTTTGATGAATGGTGAAAGTATACCTTACAATATATTAAGAGATTGAGTTAGGTTATTTGTGTAGAGTTGTACAATGAGAGTTGGCATTCTATAGACCTACACTCATCAAGTTAATTGAATAGTTAAAAGAGAGATCTTGGCTAATTTAATTGATCACCTATAGGGTAACTTCATAATTATTTAAATTGGTAGATTGATTTTGTAGATTGAGAGATTGCTTAATCATCTCCATTTAATTTGGCTAGGAGCAACTAATTACACCTTGAGAGAGGGTAGTTAATACATTAGGACATCTTAGGTGAGTCACAATTCACTTAACAAAATAGAAAGGAGACAAGATAGGAAAAAAGTGATCTCTAGTTGTGAAAATCTTGAATTCCAACTTTCTGCATTTTTTAGTTATCATTTGTGTTTTGTTAGTTATTTAATTTAATTTGATTTTTCAGTTTATTTCCATTAAAAATATGATTTTTAAACAAAGATTAATATGAACTAAGTGGTGCCTAAGCACAATCCTTGTGGGATTGATATCTACTTATTACTACAAGTCATGACTTGTACTTGCAGTTTTGAGCGTTAAATTAGGAGTCTGTTTTCCATTCAACAAGTTTTTGGCACTGTTGCCGAGGATTGTTCATTTAGCATCTTGTTTAGTTTAGATTACTTTGATTTAAGAGTTTTTGGTACTTTTCCTTATGTACTTGTAGGTGCATGAACACAAGGAGCACGAGAAGATCGACAGAATTTAGTGACAAAGAGTTATTCGATATACACGAAAGAGAGTTAAGAAGAGCGAAGCATCGAGATATTATATAAAAAAATATATGTCTAAAGAAGGAGAGCAAGGAGGAAATGAGAGGACATTGACGAACTTTATGAGTCCAGGATTTAGTCCTCAAGGAGTTGCGAAGCCAGTGATTAAAACTAACAATTTTGAGATCAAGCTGGCACTCCTCAACATACTTCAGAATAGTGTACAATTCTATTTGCTGTCCAACAAAGATCCAAATGCCCATATTGTAAATTTTTGGAGTTTTATGACACCTTTCGATTTAATGGGATGTTCAATGATGTCGTGAAGTTGCAACTATTATCTTTCACTTTGAAAGATCGAGCGAAGGCGTGGTACAACTCGTTAAATTTAGAGCAGATCACTACTTGGGAGCAACTAGCTCAAGCATTCCTTGCAAAATATTTTCTGTTAACCAAGATGACAAGGATCATAAAAGAGATCACAAATTTTTAGCAAAGTGATGGGAAGTCTCTATATGAAGCCTGGTAAAGGTTTAAAGAATTACAGAGAGGTTATCCCCACCACAACCTTCTGAGGGTGTTCCTAATGTAGACATTCTACAATGGTGAAAATCAGAGCATGAGAGGAACTATAGATGCAGTCGCTGGAGGTTCTTTGATGAGAAAGACTAATGATGCAGCTCATGACCTTCTGAAAAAATTAGGGAGCAATAGTTGCATGTGGTCAACTGGGAGGAGTAGACAGGGGCAAAAGGAGCAAAAAGCTATGATTCTGATTGACTTTGTTACAACTTTGCAAGCACATATCATAGCCCTTTCCAAGAAGTTGAGCAACATACATGGAGCATCTTCATCTACGGCCAAAGCTATGCAAGTACAGTGTGAGTTATATGGGCAAAACAACCATAGCTCAGCTGAATGTTTCTTGTTGGGAGCTAATGGTACAGAGCAGGTAAATTACTTAGGTTAGCCACAAAGAGGTAATAATCTTTACTCAAATACTTATAATCCAGGGTGGAAAAACTATCCAAATTTTTCTTGAAATACTAACAATACAGGTGTCTAAGCAAGACTGTAAGGACCTCCTGTATTTTAGCAAGATCGAATTGGATATATAGTGAGCAAAATGGACAAATTGATTGATGTTTTGGGCTCCAAACTAGGGTATTCAATAGAGTCAACATAGATAGGGCATTCACAGATTTGGAGCAAGTATTAATATGATGCCCTATACCTTTAGTTAAAAGTTGGAGTTAGGAGAAACCCACAAAGATATTAGTAAAAATAGCCGACAGAACAATTCATCAACTGAAAGGGATTATTAAGAACGTGCAAGAACAAATCAATAAATTTATCTTTTTTGCATATTTCTATATATAGGATATTGGAGAAGATTTGGAAACCCCTATGGTCCTTGAACGACCATTCCTGGTTACTGCTCGGTCAATAATTGATGTTGATGGGGGTGAACTAACTCTGAGGGTAGGAAAGTAACAAATAACTTTTTCAATGTGTCAAAGAAAGACAACAGTTCTCCTCTACCTCTAACCAATCTCAAGGAAACTGAACCTAGAGGACAATGGGAAGATATTGATGATCCTAGGAATGCATTCAAAAAGAAACAATTGCATAGAAGAAGACAAAGGAAGGAGAATCACAAGGAAGGTGAAATTCGTAACACGGTCGCTCATATGCAGGTTTTGAGATCAGTGACTGCACTACCACTACACCGTTCATTTGAACCACCTTAAGCACAAGGAGAGCATCGAGCTACTGACGTTAAAAGAAGCACTGCATAGGAGGCAACCCATGGAATTTTATTTTCTTTTGAATGTTTCTTGTTTACTTGTTTGTTTGATTTATTTAGTTTTGATTATGTTTGATTTGAGTTTGTTTAGTGTTTATTTGGAATTTTTTTGAATTTTAACTTTGTTTTCTCTTTAAATTTCTTGTTGGTTAGATGATTTGGATGTGTTTGTAGGTTGTGTGAATGTTGAGAATGCATGCTAAGCTTGGAAGAGGGTTAAGAAGTGAAAAAATTAGATTAACCCATGATCGTGGGAACTGGTAAGTTTCCCACGACTATGGGAAGGGTCTCCAGAAAGTTTCTAGAGCCTTAACCCACGATTATAGGAATAAGGGTGTTTCCCACAACTGTAGGAAGGCTCTCTGGAAAGTTTCTAGAGAGTTAACCCACGATCGAGGGAATGATAGGGATTCCTACGATCGTGGGAAGCCCCATTCGAAAAATTTTTAAATTTCCCCATCTTCTTCTTCTTTCTTCATTTTTTAAATTTTCACAACCTCTCTCTCTAAAACCACGAAACCCACCCTCCCAACCTCTTCATTCCTTCATCTTACACTCAAATCTTGGTATTCTCTTCACTTCTTCCATTAATCTTTCAATGCTTTACACTTATTTCACATTAATCATTCAAGAATCCAAGGATTTAGTAAGATTTTCTCTCTTTCTCTCTAAAAAATGTGCTCACCTCTCTCTTCCTTATTTTTGCAGATTTTAATCATCCAATGGCTCCTAAGAAGCAAGTTGCCTAAAAACCAACCGATGAACTATGCCTTCAAGTCTTCGAAGAAGGTAAACCAGAAATGGCGGTCACTTTTCGTGCCCCATTCCCTGTTTATTCGGAACACAAAGGTATGCGATTTTGGGACTTTAAAGATAGAGACTTAATGCCTCTTAGATACTTTGATTTTGAATTATTAGAAAATCTAGGATTAAGGTGGAACATTGAGAGATTAGCTGCAAATATTGATTGGAGTAGGTGAATCTGTTATGATGTGTCGATATATCCTATGATAATGTCGAATTTTTCACCACTATGCGCTACAATCCTAAAATGGATATAATCTAGTTTAGGATAGGTGGTCAAGTTTGTAAACTTGATTATACTGTCATTCGTGCACTTTTTGATTTATAGAACACTAAAGTTTTGGATGATCACGATGACTTTTATATGGATGATTACTGGAAAATTCTTACGGGTGAAACTAATTTTGACTCTAGGAATGCACCAAATACTTTAATTCGTAGCACCGAGCATTTACTTCTTTATAAATTTATGTGCTTAATGGTTTTTAACAAAACTGAAAGCAATAAGTGCTTGGCTAAGAAACTTTTTGTCCTTTAGTGCATGGATAGAAAAATCAAAATAAGTACTCCTTATTGGATTTTTCGAACTATTGTGAGTTGTTTTAATAAGAAGAGCTCTTATTTTGGTATGTCATACACTGTTACTACTTTGGCTTTATTTTACAACCTTGATGTGGATAGTGTACGTACGGCTAGATATGATGTTTTTTATGTCCCTTATTTGAGACGCTCTGAAATTTTGGAGCCCTATTCTATGGAGCTCTGAAATCCTCAAACGCCCACAGCCGTTAAGAACAAGAAAGGCAAGGATGTAGCCACTTTCCTACCATCCACATCTTAGGCACCTCTAGAGCCCTAAGAAGAATCAGTAGAAAAGTAACCGACTATAGCAGTAGAGGTCGATAGATTCCAACAAATCCTTAACTAGATGGCCTCTAACCATCAATAAATGACATTGCAAATTAATGAGCTCAGCACCTAGATGAGATAAGTACATAAGGAGCAGCGGTACATAAAGAAGAAATTCCTCAAGTTCATTCAGAGGAATAATATTGAAGTCCCTTCACCAACATCGTCACCACCATAATCTCGATGAGCTCTCTTACCCTAAAATTTTTACATTATTTTAATTACTTTGTTAGTTGTTTTCTCTTTTGTTTGGTTTGATGTCATTTGTTTGGTTTTTACCTTATTTTGTAGTTGCCTTGTCACATTGAGAACAATGTATTCTTTAGGTATGGGGAGGTGACATTTTCTTTGTTAATTGCATTGTTTTAGTCACTTAATTGCATTGTTTTCGTTACTGTTTGCATTTTGTTAAATAGGATGCATGTTTTAGGCATATTAGGTTATTTTATGTTATTTTGACTAAGCAATGGAACCGTACTTGAATCATTTTGATTTGTTTTGCCATGATATTTTTTCATGCTAGTTCGAATGAGATTGAATGCATGCTTGAACTCGGATTAGGTTACTTAAGTAGTGAGTGAATACATAAGCTTACTCAAAATTTGACACTTGAGCAATAAGGTAGTGTAGAGATGCCTATATGACTCCATCTATAGTCATTTTATTTCTTTTTTTATGTGATGCTTCCTTAGGTTATTACCTTCAAAACTTGCTTTGAATCGATTTGAGTCTATTGGATGCATGCTTAATAGAGATGATTAAGGCCATTTTTTTGGGTTAACCCTTGGCTTAAATGACCTACCTTTTTATTATCCCTTGCTACCCTTGTTGAGCATTAACCATTTTGTTTCTTGAAAACACCTAAAATTTTAAAACTTGAAACCCTATTAACCTATCCATTCACAAGCTTAGTAGAGTATTAAGCAATGCATTAGTTAGGATTTTTACTATAATTTTTTTCCGAGATGAGTTGAGTGATACTCTTACTCTTGAATCACATTGTATTTAGTTGCTATTTCGTTCATTGTTTATTCCATTTGAAAAAAAGAAAAAATAAAAGAAAAGAAAAAGGAAGAACATTTTAGTAGCATCAATAACTGTGGAGTAGTACTATATTTACACTTGTGTATTACTATATTTACACTTGTGTATCTCAAAATTATGTTTTGTTATCCCTTTGTTCACTTATTACTTTACGAATGCTTGTGTTAAACCCTTTACCCTTTTTACCCACCTTAACCCTTACCACATTACAACCCTAAGCAAGTCCTTTTGATCTATTATGCGTGCAATCATTGTAGAGGAGAATTGGTGTATTGGCAAGCCTATGGTAGTGTAGTTTCCTATAGGGAGCTTAAGCGAAACACTAACCATCAAACACTTGAGAAAAATGAGTGAAACCATGAGGAAGATTCATTTTGCATTTATACTTATTTTTTAGTGATGGTGCCATATGTTGAGTTTGCTTATGTACGCTAATGAAAAGTATTCATGATATGTGTAGTAGCTTGATATTTGAGTTGGTCAAAATTTGAGGGATTGCATGTTTGATTTTTATGAAGATGAAGTGATGGAATTGATTGGTTGTGTTTGATTTTGCTTGAGGACAAACAAAGATTTAAGTGTGGGGAAGTTGATAGTTGTGCATTATTGTGTATTTTTCTAAGTATTTGGCATATGTATCTTGCATAATAGGTTATTATTGTCGTGTTTTAGGATTTATTTTGTATGTTTTTGTTTAGTTTGATCTTTCATTGTGTTCTTTTATGTTTCATGTTAATTTAGGGTAAGAATTAATCAATTTGATGTAGGAATGAAGGTTGGCCACATTTGCGATTGAGCTAGAGACCAAAAGAGGAGAAGAGAAAAGGAAGAATCATAACACAAGAACCCACGATCGTGGGTTTCATGCCAATTCCCACAATCGTGGGATGTCTAACCCAAAGATACACGCAGGGTTCACTTATTTTTAGGTTTTCTAAACTATATAAGGTTATAAACCCCTATGGAAGAAGGAGCTTCATGTGAGACTTGCCTCCTTAAGTAAAAACGCAGGTTTAGAGTCTTGACAGAGGTAGAGATTCAAGGTTTATCATTCATAATTGGGAAAAGAGTATACCAATGCTGGATTTTCCATATTCGGGCCAAGAAGAGGAGGAGTTTGATTCGTTTAGTTTTCTTTTATTTTTTTCTTCTAGCATTTATATAATGGATTATTTGATTGTTGAAGATGTTATAGACATCATGAATGGCTAATTTATTTGTAGAGATTACTTTTGAACTTCTTGTTAAACTCCTATTTTGTTGCTTCGAATAAATGAAGCTTTTGATGAATGGTGAAATTATACCTTACAATATATTAAGCAAATAAGTTGGGTTATTTGTGTAGAGTTGTACAATGAGAGTTGGCATTCTATAGACCTACATTCATCAGGTTAATTGATTAGTTAAAAGAGAGATCTTGGCTAATTTAATTGATCACCCATTGGGTAACTTCATAATTAGTTGAATTAGTGGATTGATTTTGTAGATTGAGAGATTGCTTAATCATCTCCATTTAATTTGGCTAGGGATAATTAATTACACCTTGAGAGAGGGTAGTTAATACATTAGGACATCTTAGGTGAGGCACAATTCAATTAACAAAATAGGAGGGAGGTAAGATAGGGAAAAAGTGATCTCTAGTTGTGAAAATTTTGAATTCCAAGTTTCTACATTTTTTAGTTATCATTTATGTTTTGTTAGTTATTTAATTTAATTTGATTTTCTAGTTTATTTCTATTAAAAAATCTGGTTCTTAAACAAAGATTAATCTGAATTAAGTGGTGCCTAAGCATAATCCCTGTGGGATCGATATCTACTTATTACTATAAGTCACGACCCATATACTTGCGATTTTGAGCGTAAAACTAGGAGTTTGTTTTCCATTCAACAGTATGATATCTAGTTCAAATCTAATAAGTAGTTAGTTGTTCTAGGCTTCCAGATTCAATGAATCAATCTACCGAGGTTATTCCGTGATTCATTATATTTCTTCCATTGATGCTAAACCCTCAACCGTAATTCTTTAATAAGTACCCGCACATTTGTTTAAGTATCTTTATACTTTATCCTATGATATCCACTACTTTCTTTGTAAGGAAAAACATAACGTGTGCTAGTCATTTTGCATTCTACTAATGTACAGTCTTAATAGATCAATAACTAAGAACAATTTAGGGATAATACATAAATTCAATTTGAATATAATAATTATAATTTTATTTGAAATGTATAATTATCCCATAAACTTTATCATATACATTTAAATATTTACAAGATAAAGAATGCCTTTAAATATTTTTGTCATTAAACTATAACCAACTAATTGGCTATATGGCATAAAAAACAATCTCGTACTTGTACTAAGTCAATCGTTTAAATATCTTATACCATATTATGATCCTATCATTACTAGGACAATGGCTTAATGAGAAAACAATAACAATAATAATGATGACAACGACGACAATAACAATAATAACAACAATAACTTATCCCATTAAATGTGGGGTTTAAAGAGAGAATTTTATAAAATTCTCTATAGTGAGCACTTGCTTAAATCTTACAACTTTCATCTTAATTATCATCATAATTAAGAAAATTGCCTAAATACATATTTAGATATTTGATGAGACCTTAGCTCCTTTTACATGCCCAATGGCTCTAATGTTCCACAATATATTACTGTCTTAAACAATGCAAGGAACTATATTAAGTTCTCTAAAGAACTTATTGATCTAATTAATCGTTTCCACTAAATGAAAAATGTATTATGGCTTAATTAGCAACCATTGCTACATTGGAACCTTTTACATCTTAAAATGATATTGTTCTAAGTGAAATAAACCTTAATTAGGATTTAATTCTAAATTAAATGTCCTTATCTCTTTGAACTCAAATGTCAACTCTTACATAGAATAATGGATATCTTTAATATCTATAAGTATTTGATATCTCAAATACTAAACATCTTTCGTACATTATCTATATACTTGGACTTAGAATAGTGAACAACTTCTAATCTATCTCTAACAACTTCCAATCTATCTTTATAGATCTAATTCCTAGAATTAAGCTATTACCTTTTCATATCCATCTAAAGTTGTTCTTGGATAATTATGTTTTAAATAATTGAAAATTAGAATTACTGTTATCTGTGAGCAATACCTCTCTACATACTCTCACTGAAGAGGACAACTATACTTTCACTAACCTTCTTTTAGATATGATAAATTCATGATCATTTCGAAAACAAACCATTTGAATTCATTAAGAAAGTAATTGTTTCAATATCTCGTAGCCTTTCAACTATGCATCAAATGTATCAATAAAGACATTATTTCCAATTTGATGTTCAAATTTTGTCTTACTCCTACTACTTATCTTGAGAACCATTCTCTTATAAGTGTTCATTGAAACAAAAAAAAATTCAATAGGTCTGTAAGATTATATCCAACCTTTTAAATATATCATAACCTTTTATTATCTAACTTAATTCTTTTATTATCCAACTTAATTCTAAACTTGATGGATAATATATGCTTTAACCAAGCATCAAATCCTTGAATCATTAACTTTGACTCTTTCAAAGACTTAGCATTCTATATCTAATATGAAATCTTACTAATTGATTCAATTGGAACTATTGAAGGTAAGTCATTATACTAGGTATAGCTACAGAAAAAAATATTATTACATCATACAATATCTCATATTGTATTTTCCTCCTTATTAAAATCATAATCTTATGAACTTAGTTATGAAGGTATTCATTAGAGAATCTCATTACCTATAGATAATAAAAAATTTAAAACTTTCCACAACGGTCTCATCGAGATGTTTCAGCATTCTCAATGTTTAATTTCTACTTAGTTTTAAACAATTTGAACTTTTCAAATTTTTTAAATCAACATTTCATTTAATGAATATGACTATATCACATAAATTCATTAGTAATCTAATGAAATATGAGTATTATTCTTTTATGAATTGTTATTCCATCCAATACATTATATGTATAAATTTAACAATTCAATATCACAATCATCCTTTCACCAAAGGTTGATTTGGTTATTTTTCAACTTAACAAGTTTCACAAGTTTTATATGATTCATAATCAAAAGTATACACATATCCTTATATGTAACTTTGTGATTCTCATTATATTGATTTAACCAACATGGCATAAAAGGATAGTCTCGGTTATCCAGCTTTGTCTTCTTGCTATTTATATTAAACATAAATCCTTTGGTCCAACACATGCAATCTATTTGTCTAAAATTGGATTAGTTACTTTTACTTAACAATATATTTCTTATCATGCTTTGAACATTATAGCAATGGTGAATTTAAATTCAGTATCAAATGGTAAGTATGAACTAGAGATACATATGATATCTACCATATCTCTAAGAAAAGTAATTCAATCAAATTTCTTCTTATGAAAAATATTATCATACTATAGCAAAAGCCTTTAATCGATGTCCATGTTTGTGATTTTAATAGGCTAAATAAAGTGGAACAATTGATAAGTGTGAATTGCATCATGTTTTAGGGCTTATTTTGATAGGTATTTGATTGTTAATTCAATCGTTTAGTATGTGTTTAGGTTATAATTGTGTTAGTTTGTTAATTATTTGTGTTAAAGTGTTTTTATGGGTTAGTACAAGTCTTTGAGCTTAATTATTATATTTTTTAGGTACCTTGATGTGTTTGTTAGTGTTTTAGGGTCAACATCGAAGATCGTAGAAGTTTTGGAGACATTTGGTCCTAAACAATGGCGCACAATCGTGTCACAACAAGCCATGATTGTGATAGACCACGATGGTGACAAAAGCCCAAGAGATTGCCCACGATCATGTCCTGCTTACCACGATCATGATAGAAACCTTGGATGTGGCCCACGATCGTGGCCTGCATTAGGCAGACACGCAAACACTCAAAAATATTAAGTTTCGAGGGATTTTTTGAACCTTTCAGACCCTAAAAAAATCCTAAGGCTACCCATAACACAAAAGGTATTTAAAGAATAAGACAAAAAGGAGGAGGGAGTTTTTGCATCAGCCATTTTTGAGAGAAACCCTAGAGAGAGTTCATCAAGAGATTGAGAAAGAGAAGAAGGAAAAGAGAAGTGGAGAAGAACCTGACTCGACGTACTTTCTAGATCAAAAGTTTCCTGACATCGTTGCCTCCCGTCTCAATTCAATTTCGTATTTCCTATTATTTTCCATTTTTATTATTGTAAAAAACTTGGGAATAATAATTTGATGATAGGATTTGTGAATGTTGAGATGTTCTAAACTCACCTTTGGGTTTTTATCTTTGATTTAATGAAATATGATTGTTTTTATGTTTATTGGATTTATTATAATTGATTTCCGTGATTGCATAATTCAGTAATAAACTAAAAGGGTGAATCAAATGAAAAATAATTAAATTGGGCTAACAAGAGTTAGGTGATTTAATAGAACGAGAAATTAATCAAATCTAGAAATTGTGCAGAAAGAGATCTTGCATAGGTTTCCATAGTTTATTAGACAACTTCAGATCTAATTAAAGTTTTGGATAGGTTATTAATTAAGAAATTGCAACTTTCATAATCCGATTAGGGTTTATAAATTAGGGTTAATGGTTATAACTCGAGAGAAAGTAATTAACTCTAGGATCGTCTAGAACCAAAAATCCAGTATTTCATAATCGATTAGGTTAGTGTTAAAGATAGGTAAAATTTTCATTTCTCTCAATTGATAGTTCCTTTAGGTTAATTCTTGAGTGTGTTGCAACTGCTAAATTGTTAATTTTTTCATGATTGATTATTAAATTGATTTGCATGACTGAATTGAATTCTTGTTTTAGTTTTGTTATCTTTTGAATTTTTGGAAATTGTGTTGGCTTTAAATTTTAGGACTAGATTATTCCCCCTCATTTCTTTTCGTTCTTTCTTTCTATTTATGAAATCATGCTCTTGTATGAACATAAAAAGCACGAGAAGTTTGAGTCCTGTAGCTGAAACTGTAGATTTAGACATCACTCGACTAGAAGAATCCATTAAGAAAGCTCAGGGTGAAGAACAAGAAATCGTGAAATCAACAATGGCCAAGGAATTTTAGCAAGATTTGGACCACGAAGCAAACCAAGGATGTCAACAACAGACCCTTATAGACTTCATGAGACCAGAGTTTAATGCAGCTAACCAAGGAGTAGCTAGGCTACCTGTACAAGCAGCATTGTTTGAAATCAAACTAGCACCAGCACTCTTGAACATGCTTCAAAAGAAAATGTAGTTTTATGGACTAACGAACAAGGATCCTAACGCACATATAATGAACTTCCTTGAAATCTGTGATACTCGGTACCATCAAATGTCAGAAGATGCAGTTAGAATTAGGCTCTTTCCCTTTACCCTTAGAGATAGAGCAAAGGCTTAGTATCATTCTCTTAACCCAGCCAATGTCACCACTTGGGATCAACTAGTTCGTGCCTTTTTAGACAAGTATTTCTCCCTGACTAAGAACACTAAGATCATCAAGGAAATTACCAAATTCCAATAAGGTGATGGGGAATCGATCTATAAAGCATAGGAATGATACTAGGATTTGCAACAGAAATCCTGCACCATAACTTACCCAAGAAATTTTTGTTACAAACATTCTATAACGGAGTAACCCCACATATGAGAGGCAAGATCAACGCAGCTTCAGAAGGATCACTAATGAGAAAGATGGTAGATGAAGCGGAAGAGTTGATAGAGGAGATGGCAAGTAATAGCTGCTTATGGATGATTAAGCGGAGTAGACAAACTACTACATTCTATGAACAAAAAGGAATTGTGACTATTGATCAAATGACAGAGATGTAAGTAAAAATTAATAACTTAACTCGATAGCTCAATAACATGAAGGCTTCGTCCTCAGCTCCGGTGAAAGCCATGTAACTTAAATGTGAACTTTGTGGACAAATAGACCATGATACAATGGACTATTTCTTGATGAAGGAAAGTGATCCAGAGCAAGTGAATTATATGGGAGTTCAATATAGACGAGGAGGGGGAAACAATCCCTACTCCAACATTTATAACCCTGGGTGGAAGAATCACCCTAACTTCTTGGACGAACAATGTTAGAGGACAGTTCAAACCTTAAGGACAATCAGGCTTCCAATAAGATAAACCAAGCTCAATGGAATCCAAATTGGATAAGATTTTAGATAAAATTGGAGGCATGAAGGATACACATAGGAGGTTTCAAAACAAATTCAAGTAAGTTACTCAGAACCATGCCTCTTCAATACACAATTTAGAGGTTCAATTAGGTCAACTAGTGGAGGTAATTTCTACTTAGAATGCAGGAACCCTTCCAAGCAATATTGAGTCTAACCTAAAGGAATGGATCATGGCCATTACTCAAACCCAGGAAAAGAAACTTGAACATGCGAAGAAAGAAAGACACAAGGAAAAAGGATAAGTAATTATGGAATTCCTACAAAGTGGGTTTGAAATTAAGCCAACCAAGGAACCTTGACCTGAATTTTCATACCTTATTCTAACTTAGCGGAAGTCAATTTCAAGTAGGCAATGAGGAATTCTAAGGAGGTTAAATCAAACAAGGTGGAGGACATAATGGAACATCTACAAACGAGGATCACACTAAAGGAATCAGCCAAGAAAAAGGTAAATGAGCGCATAGTAGAAGAAAACCCTAATATAGCATAGAAGAAAAGGACACAAGGGATTTTTACATTCCTTGTAGTATCAATGGAGTCAACATAGATAGGGAATTCGTGAATTTGGGACCAAGTATCCATATGATGCCCTATACCTTTAGTTAAAAGTTGGGGTTAGGAGAGTTAGAACCCACAAAGATGCTAGTAAAGACGGCCAACATAACAGTTCATCGACCGAAGGGGATTATTAAGGATGTGCAAGTACAAATTGATAAATTTATCTTTCCCATAGACTTCTATATATTGGATATTAGAGAAGATGTGGAAACCCCTATAGTCCTTGGACAACCATTCTTGGCCACTGCTTACTCCATAATTGACGTTAATAGGGGTGAACTAACTCTAAGGGTTGACAAGTGTCAAATAACCTTTGAAGTGTTGAAGAAAGACAACAGTTCTCCTTTATCTCTAACTAATATGAAGGAAACCGAACCTTGAGAACAATGGGAAGATATTGAGGGTCCTGGGAATGCAATCAGAAAGAAACGATCACGAAGAAGAAGACGAAGGAAGGAGAATCACAAGGAAAGTTCAATCCAAGGCATGGTAGCTCATATGCAAATTGTAAGGTCAATGACTACAGTACTATTCCACCATTCATTTGAACCACCGCGAGCAAAAAAAGAGCGTCGAGCTACTAACATGAAAAGAAGTGATGCATGGGAGGCAACCCATGGAATGTTATTTCCTTTGATCATTTTTAGATAGTTAAAATTCTGTAGTTAGGTTATTTCGTTTCCAAATAAAATCAGGAAAGCATAGGACTTCGACATGAATTTGATAATCGATAAAGTAAGCAAAGAGAGGTGAAAGGACCATAAAGAGTTAAGAAGTGACTTCAGAAAGTAGAGAAGGATAAAAGAAGAAAAAAATTAAAAATTTGTGAAAAATCGTGACCTATGGTAGGGTAAAAAGGGACACGCGAATGTCATTTTCAATTTTTACCGTTTTACCCTCCAATCACCTGTATATTCATTTCTAACTTCACTTTTTCACTTACTTTCATTTTTACTTTATCTCTCTAAGGTTTAAACCTCCAAACACTCTCACTTCTCTCTACCCAAATTTCAAACTTCCAGTTTCTTCCAACCTCTATCTACTAGCAAGCCAGTATGCAACGCATTAAGTAAACAGCAAAGTGCGATCAATCAGCGGGGCAAAACCAAGTCTCTGGATGAGGAAAAAGGAACAGGGCAGCTGATTACAGAACATCTTTCCCGATCTTCTCAAATGAGGAAGGTACCTGCTTTCATTATCTTTGCAGCAATCAAATTATGGTTCCAAAGTATTTTCATTTTGAAACTTTAGATAGATTAGAATTGTGAGACAAGGTTGAAAGTTTAGTAGAGAGAGTTCAATGGGGACAGTTCATTCAATTTCAATTCCTAGTTTATGAAGAACTTACCTTAGAATTCTTTACATCCCTTCAATTCGAATCCAACAAACCTAGGGAATTGTGGTTTAGGTTACGGGGATAACCTTATGGGCTTGATTATGAGAATTTGTATGAAATTTGTGATTTCCCTGAGTCGTCCATAATGGATCAACACAATGATTTCTGTGTCACCCTCTACTAGACTGAACTAATTGGGTTAGAGTGTTTTGACACTAAGAATGCACACAACAACATCATCATGAGCCACGAACACTTGTTGCTACACAAATTCATGTGTCAAATTGTTCTTGACAAAACTGAAACCAATAAGTTTTGACGAAAGAACTTTTCATATCGTGGTGCATGGATCACACCATCCCAATTTGCACAACCACCCACATCTTTAATGTAATTATTGCTGCTTGAAAGAAGAGGAGCAATAACTTAGGAATGGGTTACTTGGTTTTCCCCATAGCTAATTACTATGGAGTTGAGTGCAATAGACTCACAGTTTACCATCCTGAATTTATGAACCATCATCATCTATGTCGAGCTGAAATCTTAAAATCTCATAATATGAAACTTTGGGATATTAGTGCCAAGACACACGTCAAGGGTAGGACTAGTCAACCGAGTTAAAGTGCTAACAATAATAAGAAGAGGATTCGACTAGCAAGGAGTCCAAGGAAGAAGAAGAAATAAACGAACCGAGCTGGAAGGAAGTGCTTAATACAATCTCCGCAAACACCAAAGTAATTACAAATACACTCGCGGAGAACTCTAGAAGAATGAAGGAGATGGCACGAACACAATAACATCAGAGTCGGGACATACGTCGTATCCATTGTTATTTTGAGGCTCAGGGCATCCAACTACCACCCCCAACACTATCCTCGCCTCCATCACTATGAAGCTTTGTTCTAACCCCCTTTTTTCAAAAATTTAGTCTTTATTTTATTTTTGTTTCACTTTAATTTTTGTTTCTTCTTTCCATATGTGTTTGTTTGTCCTCCTTCTCACATTGAGGACAATATGTTGTTCAAGTGTGAGGACAGTTATGTGTTTTGTTTTGAATGTGAATTTTGCATATTATATGATAGTTTGTTATGTTACATATTGTGAATTGTGTGAATGTGTCAATGGCTTAGATGGATTGAAATTGATTTAATTTTGAACATTGTCTATTAGGTTGTGAAGAATCATTAGCTCGCAAAATTAATGAATTGGGGTCTTTGGCTGAATATGCAGCTTAGTTAGGATTTAATGTTAGTTGTCACCCTCTAAATTATCACATTCATTCATAATTTAAGATCTTTCGACTTAAGTAGCTTTGCTAGTATTTTTTTCATAGAAACGAGTAGCTAAAGCAACAAGGTAAGCAATAAAAAAATCATGTTTGTTAATTATAAATAAATTACTATTCTATTGGCCTTCGGGCTATGAATAGAGTTAGTAATTAGTTGAAAACGTGATGTAGCTGAGTAATCGGATCGACACGCATCACAAATGTGTGACTTCGCGTCAAAAGGCTATAATGACACTCCAACCAAGTAGCTTAATAAAAAACATAACTTAGTTAAGTAACCGGATCGACATTCGTAACCAATGTTTGCCTTTGCATAAAAAGACTAAGTCCATGTTCACAACAAGTAAATAATAAGAAAAAAAATAAAGTTTTCTAATAAAAAACCTACCGAACTTGTAATAGCTTGACTTTTCATGAAAACGTACTTAGGAGTAGTTACACAGTTTGATGTATATGCAATTGAAAAAGGTAAATAATTTAACAATTGAGTATGGATTAATATGTATATTTAGTTCAAAACCCCAAGATGCAGATTTTACATTTTAATGATTTGATATAACTCGAATGATTGTGTTTTAAATTAAATTTATTTCATGAAGTTGAAGCCATTTTCTCATTACTGCATTATGTGTTATGTGATTTTGTCTGTTTGTTGTTTTATTTGCTTGAGGACAAGCAAATGTTTAATTGTTAGGATGTTGATAAGTCTGAATTGCATCATATTTTAGTGTTTATTTTGATATGTATTTAATTGTTAATTCAATCGTTTTATATGTGTTTAGGTTAGAATTGTGTTAGTTTGTTAACTATTTGTGTTTAAGTGTTTCTATGGGTTAGTATAAGTCTTTGAGCTTAATTATTATGTTTTTGAGGTACCTTAATGTGTTTTTTAATTAGGTGATTTGTATGAATTGCATCATGTTTTAGGGCTTAGTTTGTATTTAAGTGTTAATTTAATTGTTTAGTATATTTTTCGGTTAGAATTGTGTTAGTTTGTGTGTTTAAGTGTTTTTATGGGTTAGTACAAGTCTTTGAGATTAAATATTATGTTTTTAAGGTACCTTGATGTGTTTGTTAGTGTTTTACGGTCAACATTGAAGAACGGAGAAGTTTCAAAGATACTCATGCCGAAATAACTGTCCACAATTGTGGCATAACAGGCCACAACTTTCCATATGCAACGATCGTGACAGAAGCTTAAGACACTGCCCATTGCCACGATCATGATAGGTTAGCTGTGGCCCATAATCTTGGCATACAAGGCCACGATCATGG
This sequence comes from Erythroxylum coriaceum, assembly GCA_026874005.2. Lineage (NCBI taxonomy): Eukaryota > Viridiplantae > Streptophyta > Magnoliopsida > Malpighiales > Erythroxylaceae > Erythroxylum > Erythroxylum coriaceum. The sequence goes on from JANQAP020000145.1 coordinate 78,462, forward strand.
CCTGCGTCAGACAAACGCGCAAACAAATAAAAACGTCAAGTTTCAAGGAATTTTCAAACCTTTTCAACCCCGAAAAAACCCCAAGGCTGTTCAAAACACAAAAGGAATTTAAAAAACAAGATAAATGAAATTAGGGAGCTTTTGCATTAGCCACCAATTGAGAAACCCTAGAGAGACTCCATCGAGAGATTGAGAAAGAGAAGAAGGAAGAGAGACGTGATGAAGAAACCTATGCAAAGTACTTCTCGGAATAGGAGGTTTCTCGCCGTTGCTGCCTCCGTCATCCATCCCAATCTTAATTCCAGTTTATTTTTTAATTTTATTATTGTATAGAATTAGGATAGCTGTTGATGAATAGATTGTTTGAATGTTGAGGAATGTCTAAACTCACCTTCGGGTTAAGTTGTTTTATTTTTAATTTAATGAAATTTGATTATTTGTGTTTTTTATTGGATTAATTGTGATTTAATTTCTACCCTTACATAATTCGGTGATAAACTGAGAGAGTGAACCGAGTTAAATTTTATTAAATTGGGTTAACAGAAGTTAGGTAATTTAATAGTACGAGAATTAAATCAAATCTGTAATTTGTGTGAAGAGAGATCTTGCATAGGATTCCCGATAGTTTTTTAGACAACTTCATATCTAATTGGAGTTTTGGATAGATTGTTAATCGAGAGATTGCAATTCTCAGAATTTGATTAGGGTTTATAAATTAGGGTTAATGGTTATAACTCGAGAGAAAGTAATCAACCCTATAACCGTCTAGAACTAATAATCCAGTAGTTCATAATCAATTAGGTTAGCGTTAAAGATAGATAAAACTTCCCTTTCTCTCAACTGGTAGTTCTTTAAGTTGATTCTTGATTGGGTTTGCAATTGCTATTTTATTATTATTTCGTAATTGATTATTGAAATTGATTTAGTTTGTTTATTTGAAATTATTATGAATTGTGTTGACCTTAGACTTTAGGATTAGATTAACCCTCCTCGTGGGATTGACACCTTAGGTACTACGCAAATGACCTGTGCGTTTGCGAAATATCGAGGTTAAAATATTAAAACTTACACATAATAGAAAACCACGATCAAGTTTTTGGCGTCGTTGCCGGGGAGGCAATTAGTTTAGTTCTATAGTGTAAGGCGTTTAGATTTTTGTTTTCGTTCTTTCTTTTCTACTTCTGAAATCGTGCTCTTGCATGAACATAAGGGTCACGAGAGGTTCGAGTCGTGCAGCTAGAACCTCAGATTTAGATATTACTCGACTAAAACGAACCATTAGGAAAGCTCGGCAAGAAGAAGAAGAAGAAATCATGAAATCAACAATAGACGAGAAATTTCACCAAAATTTGGACCACGGAGCAAACCAAGGACGTCAACAATGAATCCTTATGGACTTCATGAGACTAGGGTTCAATGCGGCTAACCAAGAAGTAGCTAGGCCACCTATACAAGCAGCATCATTTGAAATCAAAATAGCCATCCTAAACATGCTTCAACAGAATGTGTAGTTTTATGGACTAACAAATGAAGATCCCAATGCATATATAGTGAACTTTCTTGAAATCTATAATACCATTTGGTACCATCAAATGTCGAAAGATGCAGTCAGAATTCGACTTTTTCGTTTACCCTTAGAGATAGAGCAAAGGCTTGGTATCATTGCCTAAACCTAGCCAATGTCACAACGTGGGATCAGCTAGTTTGTGCTTTCTTAGACAAGTATTTCCCCTGACTAAGACCATTAAGATCATCAAGGAAATTACCAACTTCCAGCAAAGTGATGGGGAAAAAGCGTGGGAAAGATACAAGGATTTGTATCAGAAGTGCCCACACTATAACTTACCTAAGGAATTTTTGTTGTAAACATTCTATAATGGAGTAGCCCCACATACGAGAGGCACGATTGACGTAGCTTCAGTAGGATCACTGATGAGGAAGACGTTGATGAAGCAAAAAAGTTGATAGAGGAGATGGCGAGTAATAGCTGCTTGCGGAAGAACAAGCAGGATAGACAAACAACTACCTTCAGAGAGCAAAAAGGATGTGGCTGTCGATCAAATGACGAAAATGTAAGCAAAAATTAATCACTTGACTCGACAGCTCAACAGCATGAAGGATTCATCCTTAGCTATGGTGAAAGCTATGCAACTCAAGTGTGAACTCTGTGGACAAATGGACCATGATACAGTGGACTGTTATTTGATGAAGGAAAACAATCCAGAGCAAGTAAATTATATGGGAAGTCAGTATGGAAGAGGAGGGGGCAACAATCCCTACTCCAACACCTATAACCCTGGGTGGAAGAATCACCCTAACTTCTCTTGGACAAACAATGCTAGAGGACAGTTCAGACCTCAAGGACAATCAGGTTTCCAACAAGATAAATCTAGCTTAATGGAATCTAAGTTGGATAAGATTTTAGATAAAATTGGAGGCATGGAGGATACACATAGAAGGCTTGAAAACAAATTTGAGCAAACCACTAAGAACCACGCCTCATCAATATATAATCTAGAAATCTAAGTAGGTCAACTAGTAAAGGCAATATTTACTTGAAATATGGGACCCTTCCAAGCAATACCGAGTCTAACCCAAAGGAACAAATCATGGCCATTATTCAGACCCAGGAAAAGGAACCTGAACAGGTAAAGGAAGACGGAGATAAAGGAGAAAGACAAGTAATTATGGAATTCCTTCCAAGTGAACTCGTAATTGAGCCAATCAAGGAATCTCGACCTGAAATTCCATACCCTATTCTAGCTCAATGAAAGTCAATGTAAAGTAGGGCAATAAGGAATTTTAAGGAGGATGAATCAAATAAGGTTGAGGACATAACAAAACATCTACAAACGAGGCTCAAACTAAAGGAATCAGTCAAGAAGAAGGTTAAGGAGCTCATATCGGAAGAAAACCCTAATATAGCACAGAAGAAAGAGGACCCAGGGGATTTTTATAATCCTTGCAGTATCAATGGAGTCAACATAGACAGCGCATTCGTGGATTTGGCAGTAAGTATCAATATGATGCCCTATACTTTTAGTTAGAAGTTAGGGTTAGGAGAGTTAGAACCCACAAAGATGTTAGTAAAAACTGCTGATAGAACAGTTCATCAACTGAAGGGGATTATTAAGGACGTGCAAATATGAATTGATAAATTTATCTTTCTTACAGATTTCTATATATTGGATATTGAAGAAGATATGGAAACTCCTATGGTTCTTGGACGACCGTTCCTGGCCATTGCTCACTCAATAATTGACATTGATGGGGGTGAACTAACTCTAAGGGTAGGAAAGCATCAAATAACCTTCAAAATGTCAAAGAAAGACAACAGTTCTGCTATACCTCTAACTAATATCAAGAAAACCGAACCTCGAGGACAATGGGAAGATATTGAGGATCCTGGCAATGAATTCATAAGGAAACGATCATGAAGAAGTAGGAATGTTAATAGGTCGGGCTAGGCTCGGGTTGCCCTTGGCCCAGTCCAGCCTGACCTCGACCATGGCCGGTCGCTGACCGGCCCCTAGCCCGTGCAGACCCGGATGAACCAGCCTGCGGCCTGGCCCACCAATGGGCTGTCCTATTCGTGGCCGGCCCGTGGCTCGCCGAGCCATAGTGGGTCAGGCCAGTCAAGATCGTTATATTTTTTTAATTAAAAAATTATAAAACAGCGTCATTTTCTCCAAAATGGACGAGCCGCGGCTGGGTCAAAAACAGACTGGGCCTGGTCGGGCCAAAATTGCCATCCCTATAAAGAAGAAGGCAAAGGAAGGAGAATCACAAGGAAGGTGGAAGACATAGCATGGTAGCTCATGTGAAAATTGTGAGATCAGTTGCACTACCATTGCACCATTCATTTGAACCATTGTGAGCAAAAAAAAGCATCAAGCTACTGATGTTAAAAGAAGCGATGCATGGGAGGCAACCCATGGAATGTTAATTTGATATTTTCCTTTGATTTTTAGATAGTTTGAATTCCATAGTCAGGTTATTTTGTTTCCAAATAAAACCAGGAAGGCAGAGGACTTCGACATGAATTTAATGATCGAGGAAGTACAAAAAGAGAGGTGAAAAGGCCACAAAGAGTTAATAAGTGACTTCGGAAAGTGAAGAAATAATAATAATAATAATAATAATAATAATAATAATAATAATAATAATAAATTTGGTGGAAAATTTCAGGCCACAATCGTGCCCTACGGATAAATAAAAAGGGAACACGTGATTTTTAAGTCAATTTTTACCATTTTACTCTCCAACCACCTATATATTCATTTTTAACTTCACTTTTTCACTCACTTTCATTTTTACTTTATCTCTCTAAGCTTTAAACTTCCAAACACTCTCACTTCTCTCTACCAAATTTCAAATATCACTCACAAACTAGTATGTTGCGTATTAAGCAATCAGCCAAGCGGGATAAATTAACGGGACGAAACTAAGTCTCGAGACGAGGGAGAAGGAACAGAGTAGCGGATTTTGGAGCACTCTTCCCGATCTACACAGAGGAGGAAGGTATTCATTTTCAATCCCTCACTGCTAAACAAATTGTAGTCCCTAAATATTTTGATTTTAATACACTTGATAGGCTAGAATTGTGCAATAGGGTAGAGAACTTAGCAGAAAGGATTTAGTCGACAAAATTCATACACTTCCAATTTCCTATTTACCTGGAGCTCACTTTCGAATTCTTTACTTCCCTATCCTATGAACCTAGGAACTCTTCATGTTGTCGTGCATGGATCACAACATTCTAGTGTGTACCTCCACACATGTGTTGAATGCTATTTTTGCGACTCCACGTAAGAAGAGCAATAATTTAGGTATAGGGTACCTAGTTTCTACCATTGTTGAATATTATAGAGTGGATTGTAGTGGTTTAACTGTCCATCTCCCAGACTTCCTAAATCATCATCATCAATGGCATGCTGAAATCCTTAAGTCCCATAACATGGAACTTCGGGATATCAGTCAAAAGATGCATGTTAAGATTAGGGATAATCAGGCGAGTTCAAGTATAGCGCCGCCTCAGTAGGCAGAAGAGGACTCGAATGGTGAAGAGTCTGAGGAGGAAGAAGAAACAGAAGAACCAGGTTGAAAGAAAGTTTTGGATACAATCTCCACAAACAACAAGGTAATATAGAGACACTTGCAGAGCACTCCAAAATGATGAAGGAGATGGCCCGAACACAACGACGTCAGAGCTGGGACATCTGTTGTATCCATTGATATTTTGAGGCTCAGAGAGTTCAATTACTACCTCCAACACCATCCCCGCCTCCATCACCTTAAGGCTTTGTCTAACCCTCTTTCTTTTTAAATTTAGTTTGCATTTTTATCTTTGTTTTTGTTTTACTTTAATTTCTATTTCTCCTTTCCTTATGTGTTTGATTATCCCCTTCTCACATTGAGGACAATGTGTTGTTCAAATGTGGGGAGGGTTATGTATTTCTCTTTGAATGTGATTTTGCATATTGTATAATAGTTGTTAGGTTGCATTTTGTGAACTATGTGGATGTGTCGATGGCTTAGATGGATTGGAATTGATTTAATGTTAAACATAGTCTATTAGGTTGTGAAGAATCATTAGCTCGCAAAATTAGAGAATTGGGGTCTTTGTCTAAATATACGGTTTAACTAGGATTAATGTGAGTTTGTCACCCTTTAAATTGTCACGTTCATTTATAATTTAAGGCCTTTCGACTTAAGTAGCTTTACTAGTATTTTTCATGGAAATGAGTAGCTAAAACAATAAGGTAGGCAACTAAAGAAAATCATGTTTGCTAAATAAATAACTATTCTGCTATCCTTTGAGTTATGAATAGGGCTAATAGCCAGTTGAGAACGTGATATAACTGAGTAACTGGATCGACACGCATCACAAATGACGTTTCAACCAAACATTTTAATAAAAATGACTTAGTCGAGTAACCAGATCGACATTCATCTCCAATATTTGCCTCTGAGTAAAAGACTAGGTCCTTGTTTAAAAAATTCTAATAAAAACCTACTAAACTTGTAATAGCCTGACTTTTCATGAAAACATACTTAGGAGTAGTTACAGAGTCTGAATGACCAAAGAATTATTAATGTGTGTGTGCAATTGAAAAGGGTAAATAAATTAACACTT
>JANQAP020000145.1:122779-139558 GCA_026874005.2 Erythroxylum coriaceum
TCTAAATTCACCAAAAATTCCGAAATAATACTAATAGTCTCCAAATAAAATTTTCAGCTCAAAATAATTTACCAAAATATCAAAATATTCAAAATATACCAAAATTGCCAAATCATAATTAATACACTCCAATTTAATCCACAATTTTCACTTATAAATCAAATTTACCCGGAAATGCCAATGAATGCATGTACAATCATATAAATGTGCAGAATAAATGTGTATGTCACAATTAACTTATGCATGATATGCATTTTCCTAATTTCACAATACTTTATCCTAAATTACTACTCTAGCCTTAACATGGTTATCGGGATGTTACAGTTGTCATCAAAGTTTATGAGATATTATTCAACTCAAAATGTCAATACGTTTTGTTATCTATATGATTTTGACATATCTCTAAAACTTTTTCATCGAATCCTGAACAAAGATTATAGAGAAATAACATAATAGGCGTACAATTTTCTATCTAACTTTGATAACTCTTCTTAATCATATCTTATGTCTAAGAAATTTGGTTCACTAACTTTGTATCAACTATACTAGTAAGGGTAAATTCCACTCAAAAAAACATAAATGTAAGAAAAGGCAAGTAATTAATTATATGCCATAACAACCAAATGAGATTAGGACTTTAACTATGTATTTGGTTATTCCCATTATTTTATGAGAAATAATAGCCCTCATTACTATTCAAAAAGATTATTCTTTCTAGTGGGTTAGGATCCCATTTATATATAGTTGATCTTGAGTTTGCTCAACAAACTAACTAAACTTAAATTAGGTAGATAACAACTTTATCAATCACATTTTATATGGCTCCTAGATCTGCAATCAATAGAACTTTGATTTTTTCTTATTGAAGTGATTATATACTTCATTTTTCAATTGACCTAGACTTCTATCTTCACTTGTTACTAGATTTTAAGTTTTCACTTCCATCTCCAATACTGAATTACAATTTTCCACTAAAGGAATATGCTCATCCATTTGAAACAATCAACATATAAATATATATGTTATTCATATTCATAATTGGTAATTCATAAACATGGGAGAGAATAGGAGAACATAAATCATAATCATAGATTTAAAGTTTATCACATGTGTGTGACCATGTAAGTCATTGAGATCATGTCACACAACATATATCTATCTATGTGTTTTCCTGCATCGTGTAAGTTATTAGGAAGTTTTTGTGCATACTTACACGATCACCTACACTAACTTGTATATAACCATGTATGTCACTTAATCATACTTACACGGTCATATACACAGGTGTGTTTGTGATTGTGTAAGTTCTTAAAGAAACTTCACTTCACACAGTCACTTACACGTCCACATACATACCCATGTATTTGACGGTGTAGGTATACGAAAACGCACCCCCCCCCCCAAAACAACAACAATCCTAGAAATTCCAATATTTCACAAATTCAATCTTTAATCAAAAGATTCAAAACCAAAATAAAACTAAGGAACTTTAACTTGGTGGGTCGGTGACGAAGAAGCAAAAAAGGCAGTGGCTGGCAGGCGATGAAGTGGGGTAGCAAAGCGGTGTGGTGATGAGGTAGCAGGAGGGAGTGCAAATACTAGAGGAGGAAGGCTAAGTGGTTTGTGTGTGCATGTATGTGTGTGTGTGTGTGAGAGAGAGAGAGAGAGAGAGAGATTAAAGTTTGAAGGTAAGGGAAGAAAATGACGCAACAAAGTGAGAAAAGGTGGGGAAAATGTAGGTTATCCTAAGGGTTTGTTTGGTTGGATGTTAATTATTGAAACGAAACGGAACGGAATGGAACGGAAAGGAATGGTTTATAATTGAATGGAATGTAATATAGTAAAAAGTTGTTTGGGAGGGATGGAAGGATTCATAATATAACGTAGTGAAACATTGTTTGGAAGATGAACAGAATAGAATGTAATGTATAATAAATAACTATTATACCCCTGATATTAAAATGGTTAGACATGTCAATGGGCCGAGCGGGTCGAGGACTATGGTGGCCCGCGCCGGCCAGGATGGGCCAGCCCGTGGCCCGGCCCGCTGACGAGCTAACCGGTCCGGTCATATATTTTTTTAAAAAAATTTTAAAACGACATTGTTTCAAAAAAATGGACGGTCCATGGCCCGCAAGAGCCAACCATGGTTAGCCCGTGACATGACCCAGGCGGACCATGGTCGACCCGTGACCCACCCAACTAGTGGCCAAAAACGGGCCGAGCTGGGCTGGAATTGCCATCCCTAAAAATGGTTGTTACAAAATATTTAACGCTATGATTTTAAAACAGAAATCATGTCCAATTAAAAAGTCACGCACAACTGTGACAAATAATTTTTTATATATTTTCTATTTTAAAATAATAAAAATTTTAATAAAAGTTTTATTATTTTATTATTAGTTATATACAATTTAATATTAATTATATTATTATTAATTATTTAATAAATTTTATTCTATTACATGTGATTTATATTTAAAAATTATTTATTTATATAGAAATTTTGAAATCTATTAGACCTTCGGCAAGCTTCGGGTTGTTTCAAGTCCAAATAGTGAAAATTCTTCGGGCCTCAAGTCGGGCTCGAGCTCAGTGGTTTTAGTCTGATCCTGACCCAAAGCCTAACAAATTTTTACTACTAGGGCGTAAAACAAACTTGCCAGTGCACTCACTTTTATATAGTTGGTTATTAGCATTAACTAGGCTTAATTTCTAGAATTTTTAATGAGGGAGAGAGAGTATTTTATAGGAAACGAGAAATGAAGAACGTAAACAAACGTTAGGAGGTTATACTCAATGTAATTGTTTGATACGCATGTAATGTTTTTCAAGTATCTCCATTCTAGAATAGTAATATTCTTTATACCATCCTAGAAGAAGGGACTCCATGTGTATACTCTCGACTCCTTAGTAAGATTTTGAATATAATGTGTAATTTCCAACTTCTAACCCCAACATTACTTTCAATATCCTTTTTAGAGTATAATGTGGAATTTCATAAATTCCTTCTGTCAAGATGTTGAGCAAATTTTCATTGTAGACAAGTGATTTGGATCTTTGTATATAGTAACTTCAATCCTAGTTCTTCCATAAAGACTATTTATTAGTAAACAATGTTGTTTTTTGAGAGGAATTCATTATGTGGCTGCTTTAGTTTTTTTATGATGTAATCAAATACTTCAAGAGTAATTGCCAGAATTGCTCCTGTTTTTCATTTTAGAGTTGATTTTTGGAAAGAGGTGTTGAGGTATATAGTTGATAGTAGAGAGTATAAAAGGATTAATGTAATTAAGAGGCCCAAAAAGGCGGAGTTGGTGGTGGGGTTATGGGAGTTGGTTGAAGAGGTAGGTCGGTAGTTAAGGGCGAAGAAGACAATCTTTCGGGATTAGAGTGGTGGAGAAGATGACTTTTCTTTTGTTTAGATTAAAGTTATATTTCCTAAAAATTAATTAAGTAATTCATTGGTTAAGTCATATTATCGAAATTAACGGTAGTCACTAATGATAATTAATGTTGGACTATATTTGATAATATATGGTAAGAGCTTTTGTATTAAATTACTAAAATAGAGTTCAATTTTTAATAATTTATTATTTAAAATATCAAAATTTTCAAGAAGATACGATGAATTATGAAGTATAATTTAAAGAGTAAATGTAACCTAAAGACTATTTGACATATTCACTACAAAAGTTTAGAGTAATATGACAGAAGTTTGTAATTTTTAAACATTTTAAAATAATTAATATATTTTTAAAAATTCTAATAAAAGCACAAGAGAAGTACGTCTTTTATGCCTTGCCTTCGGTTTATAGAAATTCTCGTCTTTTTTTCTTCGGGGTCCAGTCTTTCTCTCTGATGCTGTCCATTTTTATGCTCTACGGGCAACTTATGAATCTACTCATGACACGAGTGAGAGCCATGTTTATTTCGAATCTACTTGGCTACTAGGGATCACGAAAGCTTTAAAGAATTCTTATCGAGTTTCTGTTTTGTTCTTGATCTTCTACTCTTCAAGTTTTCCTCTCAAGTTCTATTTTTAATTTTTGATGGACATTTTACCTTACTCCAGTTTTTATAAAATATGATATTCTTAAACTTCCATTATTATTTATTTTTCCAATGCTTAAAACGCTACAAACAGCGCAAGACTTGTACCGTATGGAAAGTCCATGATAACACGTCAACCCCGAAACTTGAGAGTTTACACACAGGTTATTTAAATGTTACCTTGTCACCAAAGCACAGTTAAGCGTGAAGCTTTGTTCTTACCAAAGGCCAGCCACTGACGCTTTTAGCCACTTCAAATCGATGTCCAAAAATAATTCCACGATTAGTTTATCCTTTGCATGTACTTTTTTAATGGATTCTTACCACTTTCCAAAGTTAAAAGCCTTATTCACAGTGTGAACCCATTCCCCTTACGATTAACTTTTATAGTATCCACTACACCAAGAATGTTACATTTCACTGTCCTTTTTACCTAATGCCACCAAGCAAGAATAACGAAGCACGAAAAAATGGTAGCAACTCTCAAACACTGACCCATGCAAAAAAAACTAAGAGGTCAAAATTTTGTTCTTTTCAATGAACTTGACAGATTATGAGCTAATGAAGGCTCATTGCCAAACGCGACTCGCGAGGATGGTGCATGGATCATCATTTACCTCATTCTATATCAATATCTAATATATCTGTGCTGATTTATGTACACTGGCCAGTGCAAAAGAAAATGTACGACAAATGAAGGAACTTTCACTCCTATATATGATAGCATTCATACCAATCCATCAAAATACAGCAGATAGCATCCAGAGTTACCAGATGGGGCACCATTGGGCATGATTTGGCTACAGAAGGGATTTCCAATGTCTAAAAAGTAAAAACGAACATGGCCAATGAAAGGTAAAGGGGAAAGAATGTCGAGTAATTGTGAACCTCACAAGTAAACACAAACTCAATTCACTAAAATAATCCATTTTCATTAGGCAACTATATAAGCGAGGCGAACTGCAATTGCAGAGGATTTTCACCACCTTGACCTTCAAGCTAGTTGCTTGCAGCATATTTGGCACATGGTGCTGCTCATTATTAAGCTAGCTGCAAAGTTGATCATGGACATTTCTCATGGAATGGTGATGGCCCTATAAACTATTGCCACATACTTTGTGGTCCAGTGGTCATAGCTCGAGCCTCAGCAAGCGAAACAGCCATGGCCAGCATCATCTGCTCCTCAAAACTCTCAGGAACAATCGGTGCTCGGATATTAACCAAGCTGCCTCCAATCTCATCCAGTGGTGGAGGAGGAGGCGGTAATAATGGAGAAATTCTACCATCATCTGTTGTGTCAGAACCTGCATAACTGGTCCCTGCTTCAGCAGTATCTGAACCCCGATCTGCACACCATTCCCCACACTCTGGTGATTCACTGCACACAGATGTAGAGCTCTCTGCAGGAGGGCAATTTTCTGTATCATGATCCAACCTATTATAGAAGTTATCTGTCCCTGAAATCATACTAAATGTGGAGACATTTCCAGTATTGTGAGCAGAAGATTCGTTGCCTATCTGTTGGCGCTCAGCAAGGGCAGCTATTGCACAAGCAAGACCACCAGAAGGAGAAGACGATGATCCAGACACTGGATCCGTTGCCTGTGAAGTATATAGGTTTTCCTCATTATACACATTGCTTTCTAGGTTTCTTTGTCTCCCTTTTTCCTGAACACCGTGATAATCCAATTGGAAAATGAACCCTAATCAGCCACTATTGGGAAGAAAAAAGAATTCATATCTTCAATGACAGCATTGGATAAGATGAATTCAGTTGCTGAGTGTGCATACATACCATGCATGGTTGAAATGCAAACCTGGGTTTGTCAAAGAACTTGAAACATAAATCAAAATAAGACTAAAACAAACAGAAAAAGGAAAAAGCACACGAAAAAGGAAAAAATAGACCAAAAGGAGCAAAAATGTAAGTTTTGCATATTCACTGCAGGAACCTGAAGCTTCCATTGATCACCAAATGCAAAGGGGATCTATCCTAGCTACCCATATGTAAATGAAATAAGATGACTTTTTTAACTGATAACTCACAAAAACCCCATGGAATAGGTCTTTCATTTTCCCTCAAGTATTGCTTACTAGCACCACAAAATATGACAAGAGACATTAGATAAAAAGGTTTACACACCACCTACCCAGTCACCCATGCATGCAAAGAAAACCATTCACTGTTCCACAAACAAGTTTGAAGTTTTCAAATTGGCATCAGCACATCTATGGGTTATCTAGATTGTACTGATGATAAGTATTCCTGTTCTTGGCGCAAAAGCCTGTCTTGCATCCTTATAGTTTGAGTTTGAAAATACTGAAATCCTGTTTTTGGAGAGTAAGAACATACCACTAACTTAAGAAAAAGAACTGGTTTCATATCCAAAACAAATAGACGTACCATGAAGTGTGATATTATAGTTTCAATGATTAGTTACGTTGAAAAATAAAGCCAGAATTAATCAGTCAATAAACATAATATCTACGCTGGCGAATAAATCCATCAGGGCAGATTAGCAGGAGTAAACATGAGAAGAGGCAAGAGATGTATTTTGATCTTAAAGAAGATTTGTGCACCTTTAACACTTTTACATGTTTCATAAGTTATTATATAGTGCCAAACTCCACAACGCAGCTACGACATTACTCACCTGATGCAAAAGAACTTTAAATTTATAGAACAAATAAAAGAGGAAAAATTAGTCAACCACAAATCTTAATTTGGTGGGATGAGAATTGAGAATTGAGTCGACAACAAAGATAAGACCTGAAATTTAGATTATGTTAGAATTCCCTATTAGATAAGTAATGGTATTGAGTTAGATATGTTATTCTATTTTAGATATGTTACCTATTTGTGTAGAACTTCAATTTACAAAATTATTATTAGAATAGGATTTAAATTTGCTATGAACCTTTTCTTAGTAGAATAAGAGTTCTAAAAACTTCCCTATAGATATGTATACTCAGCCCTTCAATAATAACAATCCTAAATTTTTTTCCTACAAACATAATTTTTCAACTATAAGAGTGATGCTTTTTGTATGAGTGATTCTTAGACCTTAAGATTGATTTTTAGATTTCTACCCTCCATTCTTTGTGTTTCTCACAAAATTCCAGCAACCAAAACACTAAATTCTAGCCATATTAAACCTAAATTCCAGCCATATCAAATCCAAAAATCCTAAGCCTAAATTTCCAACAATCAAACCTTAAAATAAGAGTTATACAAGATCTGAAATTTTAGCATTCCAAGTTGAAATACAAAACCTAAAACTTGATATTCCAGCAGCCTGTTACCAACTTTGTGAGTTCTTAACTACTAGTTAATACTTCTATTTGTCCTACATCATCACCAGTGTTGACTTGTAGGCAAAAGATATTAGGAACTTATTCTAGATAACAGACATTCATATCAAATGGTGGAAGTACCAGAGATAAGAGAAAAAATTTGGATCTCAGTGGAAGTACCAGAAATAAGGCAACAAATTTGGATCATAGTGGCGCTAGCACAATAAGTCAATCATGCAAGGGCAAAGAATATGCAAAGGTAATATTTAGACATATACAACAGATATACATAGTACATGGGAAGAGCAAAGCAGCAGATTGTTTTTCAGATATCTTTAAAATATTCATAATTCGTTATTAGCATCTTGGAAGTGAAGTCATGCTGTGATCAACATATGATAAGACATTCCAAGAAAAAAATCAAAGCGGATTTACAATTTATCAAAGCAACTTCTGAAAATAAGAAGAAATGGAATTTGTACACATCTGTGATTTTGAGCCAGAAATTACATACTGTTCAATATGTATGTAAGAGTTGACCATTCAAGAATATTTACCTGGATGGAAAGCCAGATAGCTTCCATGACCATAATGTCCTCAAGATCCAGATCAAATTCCTCATCCCTGCAACTTTAGGTATTAGATATGTCTTCACATTCAAGACAATGATCTTGTCAATAAACATCCTAGATAAGCATGTAACTATTAATGCACATTTATTCCAAAAATACCACAAATTATATTGTGCAGTTGGGAACCTGGTGAAAAGCTATGTTAAAAAACAGAAAAGAAACAAATAAAACTTGATCTTGCGCCAAACTAAGCACCTAAACTATTTACTGGGTTTATTAGATTATGTCTTCTCAACTAGATTTCTCAAGTTATCTACTTTAAGCCATGTAACAAACAACTTTCATCTACATTTTTATCAATGCGACTCTACATAATTGTAGATAGAAGCCAGTGAGTAATCTTATCTCAATAAATAATCAGAAAAAGAAGTGAATTCATGATTATAACATATTTAAGCAGGAAGATTGAGGCTGTAATCTAAGCATTTAGAAGAGGGTGCAACTTTGATGCTAGTTATACAGCAAGTCACTGGTAATGCTTTCCAAGTTGCCAAACCTCAAACAGTGGCAGCATAGTGATTTAACATATATAATTAGCTGAAATTTGTGAAGATGTCCTAAGTGGAGGCCCTTGATATTTTTTTGGATGTTAACATAACACCATTCACTCACAAAAGAAACAAAAACAAGAAAAAAGAGTATTTCACAGTATGTCAATTTGAAGTTGTTTATAAACCGGATCATGCAAAGCAGAATGATCACCACAGGATAACCTCTATCCGTCATCTCACATATGAAAATACAAATTGGAAACCACATTACACCTGTTGGTTCTAGATGGAAGTGGATATCTAATTGAGGGATGGGCAGACACAACTTCAGTGTTTTCAACTTGAAACCTACGAGATGGAACTGCAAAAATGAAAAATAGTAGTAAATTTTCAAACAAAAAAAAACCATAGGTCAAGAATAAAACACAAGTTCAAATTAGAAATTGAAGATACATTACCTGCAGATGAGCCACGCTGAAACTCTTCTGGGGCAACATTATTGCTTGACGAACTTACTTCTAGTCTTTTCTGCATTCTCTCTTCTTCCTCCTGAAGTTCTTGCTGCTGTATCCTGATTTTTGCCTCTATAACACGTTGCTCTTCCTACAAAATATACAGCAGATATCTCCACTATTACAACTTACATATAGAAAGTATGATAACTCATCTTCCCACAACCAAAACAATCTGTGCTAGACAAATCTTACAATTTGCTCCAAGCCCTTTTCCTCCTTTGTTTTCACACCTCGATATTCAACAGCATAGTTAGACATTTTGCAAAAAGGGCATCTTATTATGTTAACGACAACAAAGGTAGAACATGGCTTCACATTGATGTGTGTGGTATGTATGAGAGGGAGAAAGAGAGCACAAAAAAAACCAAAATTTTCATAGGATACTGTGTAGGGCGAGTTGAATTGGGATTTTTCATCTGCAGAAAACACTCTGATAAAAGAATACATAAGGAAAATGTTTGAAAAGGTTATAACTATATAATTACCACAATTTATCAACCAATTACCTGTACATATGCCCTTCATGCAACATCTTGATCTGTTGAGGCTTGGGTAATACTAAGTCAAAAACAAAATAAACACATGGTTTGTCACAGAAAACTCATTAGGTAAAGAATTTTATTACCATATAACCACAACTTTGAAATTAATTCTTTTCCATCTGAAAGACAAAAAACGAATGAGAAAAGAATACACATCTGAAGAACTAGTGAAATTTTGTCAAAAGAAATTTACATTTCTTTTTCTCTATTCTTAGTTTTCAAATCATCAACATAAGAATTGGTTCAATAAAAGTTTTAGGGAAGTAGATATACAAACCATAAAGCAAATTGGACATTCTTCATGATCATTACAGTGTTCCTCATCCCCAGGATAACATGGAGCCAGCTTCAATTCAAGAATGAGCTTTCTTAACTTCTTATGGTCCACATCTTTATGAACATAAAGCCCTTGAGGCCTTGTATACCTTTCGTCCACCACTTGTCGCTTCCTCCCCAGCTTATTACCCATTTAATACTTGCAATGGCACCCGTCCTCTCCTATCTTTTCTTCTTTTTATTACAAAAAATGAAATCAACCACAAAAGAAAAATCAATTGGAACCGCCTTTCTAAACATATTTCAATGCAACATATTTTAGCCAAAAATCCCACAGATTCCACCATCAACCTCACATTGCTTAAAACTAGATTCCACAAGCAACCTCACATTGCTTAAAACCCTAAGTGAGGAAAACAACAAACATTTTGATTGAACATGTGATTCATTACCAGCTCAATTAAGTCAACAATTCTCCCAGAAAAACAAGATCAAATAATCCTGCAAGAAGCGGAATAAGTAATCGGTTACATCAGCAGCAGCAGCAGCAACAACAACGAGTTAACAGAAGATTAAAATATAATTCATCCAAAGATTAACGAATAAAAGGAAACGGTCAGCGAGTCACAATTAGCTTCCCACTGATACAAACAAAAACACCCCCAAAAAGCCCTAATAAATAAAGAAACCGGAGAAATTAAACAATTCAAAGAACAAGAAAGGTAATGAATTCGTAACCATTTCCAGGAACACAGTTAAAGAAACAAAAAATTGTGTATCTGCAGACAATAAATCACCCAAAACTTCAATTTTAAAAAAAATTAAAATACACAAACGCTCACATTTCGTAGAAGCAAACAGAAACAACTAGAAATTGAAAGAGAGAGAGAAACAAACCTTGAAGAGTTGAAGCAATTGTAATTAAACGGAGAAGGAAAAAGCAGATCGAGAAATTTGCTAACAAGAAGGGGAACAGAATCAGAGCTTTCTCTGTTTACAGAAACTGGGAGGGAGGGAGGGAGGGAGAGAGTCTTTCCGTCCTTACGTTTCTTTTGATTTTTTAGGCTAAGGTTTTAAATGGACAAAAATTATTTATACGGATACAATGCGTGACTGTATATATGTACGAGCAACTTATATTCTATTATATTATATTATATCCATGTATATACATAACTTTTTGGGGTCGAACTCGAAGATACTTTCTGGGTGTTTGACGTGGAGGGGGAAGCAAGGCACGAACCAAACGGTAGCGTAGAAGATGGGAAAAGAATAATGGATCTTCCTCACCTGATTCAGAGGATCCCTTTTTTGTTTGTAACCTTTGTGTTTATCAATCTGAAAATAAATAATTTATGCAACCCAATTTCTGCGTTCAGTTCAGTATCGTATCTGACTCACTTGTCTAATCTAGAACTAGCTGTTATAAGTGTCTGATGACTGTTTGAATTTGTTTTAGGTATAAATAGATCATAATTGAGTTGTGACAACAATCATTGGTATACTAGAGATTTTCTAAGAGTATTAAGAGGATATAAAGTGGTTGTATGCATTGCATAACATGACTTTGGTTCATTAAAGTAAGTAAGAGAAGAAAATTTTAAGTTATATATGGTTGTGCAAATATTCCAATCGAGAAAATTTTTCAGATACACATTACAAGAGTTCCTTTTGATCTTAAATAGAAGTTGTAAAAGATTATACTTCACCTACAGTGAATAGGATGTTATATGAAAGATTCCTCTTTATTCAATAATAGTCATTTTTTGAACCATTATAAGTCGTGTCTCTTCTCCTACTATGTTTTATTGTTATGTTTTCTAGGATTATTTACATAAATATATCATAATTATTTATTATAATAGACATTTATTCATTAAGTTTTAAATAAGCTAAAGAGTGTACATGTAATTCAGTCCTTCCTTTTATGTTCCATCAGAAAGCCAACATTTACATTGTTTTTTTAATAATATAACATCAAAATATTATGTGATTAAAAGGCAGGAGTTTCAATTATGCACCCTCATTTTTAATGAATTTATTATATATTGCATTTACTCAAGTTTTTAGGTTGAAAGATTTCTATAACTCTTCCACTTTATGTCACGTAGCCTTTTAAGTGATGGTCAACAAAAAGTTTGAGGCTATTGGCAAGCTACATTGGCAAGCTTATATGTATTATTGAAATAACTTTAAAGAAAAAAATTGGTTATGCTAGATTATGTGCAAGTGTTGATCTATAAACGGATTTGCCTAATTCCACCCCTATGTTAAGACCAGGGGAAGATGACACTTTTTTTAGGAGTCTATTAGGGTGTCATATCGATAGAAGTCAAACTTGAAGTAATATTGTAAACAATGGAGAGCTATAGGAGATTTCTAAGAGGAGATGACTCTGAACTTATGGGCCTTGATTATTAATCAATTATTTCCTTTAACATCAATAATAATCAACAAACTTTAATATTGATCCAAAATGGAGCATGAGTGGTCTCTGTTGAGAAAGATGCCTGTGATTTTAACAAAGAAATTCTGGGACTTTCTAAAATTGCTTTAGAGAAGTCAAATGGTCTTAAGTTAAAAAATGATGACTTTTATACTACTCATAATCATACTAAGAGATCACCTCAGATTGAGTCTCTTTCTATTATGGTTCTCCCTCTAGATTCACAAGAAGTACCCCTTATAACCCCTCTAAGCTTTAAGATAGAGGATATCTAAAGAGTTCAAGATTGACAATAGGAGGAACTCAGGAAGAAGAAATATATCTAAGGGATATAAAAGCCAAACCCTCCTATATGAAAGCAATTGGTAAAGTTACACCTTTGTGATCATAAGGTCACATGTTCAAGTCACGAAAATAACCTCTTTATAAAAATACAAAGAGAAGGTTATGTACATTATGACCCTCCCTAGACCTCCGTAAAGCAGGAAGCTCTGTGCATTGGATACGTTGACTTTATTAATTTCTCCCAAAAGCTATAATCTTTAAAGGTCTTTACTAATGAAACAAACCTGTTTTGATAGGAATTTCGGAGTCCAAGCTCAATTAGGAGAGTTTTAGTAAGCTAAAACTTTTAGGAAATCAATGGTCTCTCATATCAAAGCATCATCATCACCATTATGTACATATTGTGGTATTTTTTAAAGGATAATAAATGTCATCATCCTTCATGGCAATGACCAAATCATACATATCTTTATTATGTTTCTTCAGGAGAATATCAAAATATATGTCTCCTTCATATATGACTAAAAATTTTCATTTAGGAGGAGCTCTCTTTAGGAAAAAAATTATAATAATTCATTTTCCAAATTGAGGCCCTTAGATGGGTGATTTCAATAGCACCCTTTGTAATTCAAAAGCTAAAGGTAATGCCTATCTAAAAAATTTTAGGACTATTTTTAAAGAATATGAGGAGAAATTGAAAATAGATATGGAAAAATAGGATCACCTTGATTTAGCCCTTTTCCTCCCTTAATCATGTATGTTGTTTCACCATTTATAAAAGCATAAAAGGAAATGGTTGAAATGCACTGTTTGATCTAATTTATGTAGTTTAAAGGGAATCCAAACACCTCAAGTAAGTGTAAAATGAAAAAGTAAGAAATATCAAATGCTCTGAGGGAGTTAAAAGTCCTAAGGAGCAAGTTTTTGTAGAGGTATTCATTAGATAAAAAAGTAACTCACATAGATGCAAGAAATTTTAGTTACAGTTGCTTCCTATTAGAAAATGGATGTTAATTAGGAATAATTCTAGTTCTAAATAAGAGGGAACATTCTCCTTTCATGAACTAATTTAATGGCCACTTGAATCTTATTACATAAGCTTTTTATACTTCAAGGTCTGATAAATCTAGGCTAAAAGGATGATGTTTTTGACCCTAATGCTAGATGGTTTGTTATAACTTGCATTTTGTAATAGTGTGACCTTTGTGTTGAGGTTTATAATAATGTTATTTTATCCTTTTATTAATTCCATTTTTTAACTTTAAAAACTTATGTCATGTTAAACTGCTCCATTTAGTCTTATAAATGTGAAAAATAAGGATATTTTTCATTTATCTATAATAAAAATTAGAAAAAAATTAATGAAATGCTTTCAGTATTAAATTATATCTTAAAAGTTCTAAAAATTAAGCATAAAGATAAAGATCATAAAGATAAAGATACAAACTTTTCTTGCAATTTAACTCAATTATGAAAAACTTCAATAATTTAATATTCCAAAAGGAGTTTTCATACTATTTTAAATAAATATACACATATCATTTGTTAAATTTTTTGTTAACTTTTTTAATGGAATTGACTAATAAATATTTCAAATTATACTACGTGTTAGTTCTGTCTATTTTTTACTAAAAAAGAAAGGATACATATACATATACATATATATATGTTCATGTAATAAAGTATGATTTTTAAATTATTAAGTTATAAGATATTTTTTAGGAATTAATCAAATTAAATGAGTACTTTATTTTTATTATTTTTCTTTAAAATAATAACATTCAGTAGCTTAAATTAAAATAAATGTTATTTGAATGCAAAAGTTTTAATGTCTTTAAAGAATATATAAATATTTTATTTGCTCATAATATTCCTTGGTTAATTGTTTTTGGGGAGGCCTTAATTCAGTTAGGATTAAGATAATTTCTTTTATTGGGTGCGAGAGATGATGAGAAATGGAAAAGGTAGAAGCAAGTTGAGAGAAAGAGAGATATGACAAGGCATACAGGTACAAGATATTGATAAATTTAAGAAGTAAATGTATTAATAACTTTCTTTTTTAGGCAAATGGCTAGGATAAGAAGTTATTACTTCTCTATAGTCATTATTGTCCTTAATCTAATACATCCAATGTCTCCCCTTACTTTCAACTAGAAACCAACTCCTTCTCCTTAGTGTGATTGTTCCCATTCTTATTTATACTATTCCTATTTTTATTCTCTTTACAAGCTTACTCTTTAGTTAATTATGTTCCTCTTTACTATCTCCTTGCCATTCTCCATTAGATTTTTTATTTCATCCTATCTCAACTTTTTTTCTTCCTACTTTTGTTAGTCTTTATTTCTTCATTCTCTGTTTTAGTTTTAGCTTATGAATATTTTTATGTTTTCTACTAGTAAAAAGTTTTCCTCTTTTCTATTTTAGCAATATATTGAACTTTTTGTCTCCTTTCAATCTAACTATTAACTTGAATCCTCTAGCTTTCCGTCTTGTCCATATCTTACCCCTCCATTTAGAAATCCTTACCACATTAGATTTCTCTCCCTCTAGCATCATACAATCTTCACGTAACAATCCTAGTTACTCATTTGTTTCACCTACTGAGCTTAACACCAATACACTTTTTCACTTATTAACCATAAAGCTCTTTCAGGGGCAAATTCTTATAGACTTTTCTCCTTCAACTAAGCTTCATTTAGGTCCACTAAAACTCATTTATGGAAGCACTACAGTTGCTCCTCTAATGGAGGTTCTAAGAGATGGACCTTCTAAATTAGAATCAATGTTAGTAGGTTTTTCTTGGACTAGTGACCAACTTTCCCTTTAATGAACACTTGGGCTTAAAGGAGGTCCCAATCAATAAGAAAAATCTCTTTCCATTCTAATTTGACTTAGAATCTAATGCTCAAAAAATTTTAGAAGCTAGACCTTGGCATTTCAATAATAAGCCTTTATTTCTCCAGAAATGGGAACTAGACATTTAACTACAAAATTTGTGTTAAGTCAAGAGGACTTTAGGATGATTAATTTTGATGACAATCAAATAATAATAATGTTAGAAATAAAAGAACATTTTTGACAAGTGTGTTAGGTGTGCAGACGCAAAGTTAATATAGATACAGACGCAGACGCAGACGCAGACGCAGACGCAAAGTTAATATAGACACAGACGCAGATGCAGGCGCAGATGCAAAGACTATATAGACACAGACGCAAAGTCAATATAGACGCAGATGCAGATGCAGACGCAGACGCAGACGCAGACGTAGACGCAGACGCAGACGCAAAGTCAATATAGACATAGACGTAGACGCAGACGCAGACACAAAGACTATATAGACACAGACGCAGACACAGACGCAAAGACTATATAGATGTAGACGCAGACGCAGACGTAGACGCAAAGTCAATATAGACGTAGACGCAAAGGCAACACAGACGTAAAGAAGACATAGACGATACCACGAAGATACATTAGCACGTCAGATAGTTATTTAGTCAGATTTAGTTACAGAACTCAACTCTAGAAGCAGTTATCTAGAAGCGGTTATCAAGAACAAAGAAGCGGTTATCAAAAATCAAGAAGCAGTTAGAGACGAAGGCTATAAATATCAGTCGTAATCGAAGATGCTACAATCTTAGAGAAATCTTAGACAAGTTAGAAAGTTAGACAATCTGAGAGAAAATTCTTACAGTGCTTACTTAGAAGAGAGCTAACATTGCTGTAACAAAAGCTCACAATATTTTTCTAGTGAGAGAAAGAAAAGGCTGATAGCCTGAAGAGACTAAGATAGTGAAAGAATACTTTGTAAGAGACCTGAAGAGGCTCTAGAAGGAAAGAAAGAATACTTGTAATCGTTTGGAGAATAGTGAAACACTCAGACGAACTTTGAGGACTGGACGTAGCCCACGGTTTGGGGTGAACCAGTATAAAAATCGCAGTGTCTATTCTCTACTCTTTAATTTAGTTTATTTTGTTGTTAAACAATTATATAGAAGTAATTTGCGATTTAACTACGTAATAACTTTGTGATATTCTTTTAACAAGAAAGAGAAGTTCTTTACAAGAGTTTATGTTCAAAAAGAGGATACACCATTCAACCCCTCTTCTTGTGTATCGGGTTTCTTGAACTTAAAGTCTATACTAACGTGTGATTTACTTCAATTAGTATCAGAGCTCGGTTTCCTAGAACCACCTTTACAAAGTGAGGACAAAGATCCATGGCAGAATCACACGTGTTCATA
>JANQAP020000145.1:166307-177702 GCA_026874005.2 Erythroxylum coriaceum
GATACACCATTCAACCCCCCTTCTTGTGTATCGAGTTTCTTGTACGTAAAGTCTATACTAACGTGTGATTTACTTCATTCACCACCTCAATCTGATCGAAGTGTTTTAATGCTTCTGTTAGCTGTTTCTCTACTTCATTTCTAAATTCTTTGAACTTTTCAAAGACCTCAAATTTGTATCTCATAAGATACACTTACCCATATCGTGAATAATAATCGATAAAAGTAATGAAGTATATGAAACCACCTTTGCCATTTATGGACATCGGACCACATACATTTGAATGTATTAAGTCCAATAACCTAGTAGTTTATTCACCCTTTCCCTTAAAGGGTGACTTTATCATCTTGCCTAATAAGCAAGATTCACACGTGTCATATGATTCAAAATCAAATGACCCTAAACTACCATGCAATTGTAATTTAGTTATGCGTCTCTCACTTATATGGCTAAGGTGACAATGCCATTAGTACGATGATTTCACATTGTCTCATTTTTGTCTTTTATTGTTATTGATATTTAAAACTAGATTAGACATATCTAATATATATATCCCATTGCATAATGTGCCCATAGTATAAAGCATTCCATTCAAACTAATAAAACAACCATTGTTACTAAAATTTAAATGGAAACCAGCTTTATTAAGACTAGAAATTGAAATAATATTCTAGTCAATATAGGTACATAAAACAATCATCCAATTCTATTACAAGCCCACTAACGAGTTTCAATACATAAGTTCATACGGCTAATGCAACATCTCTTGCTCTATTGCCCACATACAGGTTTGACTCTCCCTTGTTGAGTTATCTACTATTCCTGAGGCCCTGCATATAATTACATATGTGTGAGCCACAACCCGTATTTAATACCCATATGTTATTATTAGAAACAGTATTAATATCAATAACAAACATACCTGAAGTGGACGGGGCATCTGATGCCTTCTTCTATATTAGTGACTACAGATTGGCCTTACATTTCCTCTTCCAATGGCCATCCTTACCACAGTGGAAGCATGTTCCCTTAGAGGCAGTCCCTTAGCTTTCTTCTTGGCCACAACTCCTTTAAGTCTTGTGGACTTCTTCTTCTTGTGGTTCTTCCTCCTCGAACCATAAGAGTTCACCAACATCATAACCTTACTGTCCTTCCTGACAGATGGCTCAGTTATTTTGAGCAAGTTGATCAATATAGGAATCGTGGTGGATATCTAGTTCATCCTATAGTTAAGCATGAATTGAGAATAACTATTAGTCAAATCAATCAGAATTAAGTCTATACTTAATTTATGTTCCATCAAGAAACCCAAGGATGCCAACCTCTCAATACAGCCATTCATCTTTAGTGTAGATTGCACTGGAGATGTCCCCTCAGTCATCTTAGAGTGGGAGAGCAACCTCGAGGTCTCAAAACTTTCGGACCTAGTTTGCTTATCAAATAACTCCCTCAGATGATATACTATGGTATGAACAACCATAGCCTTATGCTCCTTTTGTAATTCAGCATTATTCAGCTATCTATCTCACTATCATCAAGATGCTTTCTGATCATTATCAGAAGCATTAGTAACAGGGGGATCAGGAAGTGGTTCTTCTAAGACGTAGCCTAGTTTCTCCAACTTGAGAACTATTCTTAGATTCCTAAGCCAGTCTAAGAAGTTGGGTCTAGTTAATTTATTGGCTTCCATAAGTGAGCGTAGGTTCACACTAATGGTCATGGTGTCGATTTTTGCAACCTAATTTCAAAGAAAGAAAAGGTGTTAGACTGTACGTAAATATATGTCAATTAGGACTTTAAAAACATGCATTATAGCTCCCACTATTTTTTTGCAAATTCATAACCCTCAATATGAATCTGAGAGAACTTGTATAGAAGTTCTCTTAGTGGATCGATAACCAATATCTCTAGGAATGACCTTAGGTTTGCCCAACAAACTACCCTAGGTCAATTGGTAGGTATTGGTCATACAAATTGCATTTATAATGCAACTATCGAATCTAGTGCTATCAACTATTGATGTATGCACACACATTGGGCTATCAACTCTTGATGCATGTACATCTTATGTACACTACCCAACTTTGCCTCTGTCCACGTTGACCTTGGGTTTGCCTAAAAAATCAACGCTTCTAGTTAAAACTAACCCATTAATTCAAAAACCCTATTTCTATGGTTCTAACATATTCGTGTAGAGTGGGCTTAGATTTACCCAACAACCTTAACTCGAAAAGAACTCTAGTTCTCACCATACTAATGGAAAGCGTTTGTTTTAATATTCTAAGTGAAGGGTTTCTACTTAGGTCTCATCTAACTAGGATGGTCTTGTATATATATCTATATATATATGTATATATATCTATATATATATGTATATATATATATTTGATACTATAACTATATGGCATGATATAGACACCCCAATCATGTTGGGCTTAAGTCCATAACCATCCATCATGCAAGCCCACTCATACTCCTAACATGCATCCTCTAATGCATAAAATTAAACACATCAAAATTCATTATGACAAGTTATGGATCCTACAATTTGGAAGTTGATTCAACTTTTGAATTAAATTTCTTCCTAGGTGTTATCTTAGCTAAATTTAATCTTGTATGTCATTTCGGTTTAGAATTTAATATTAATCAAATTAAATTAAACTCTTAATTCCATAAATTAATTCAAAATTAATTCACCTTAAAATTGATTATTTGATGTCAAAATTAAACATTTTAATTTTGTCGCAGGCCAATTTCTAGTCTTACTAGAAAATAATGCTCTACTTAAATTAATTCAAAATTAATTTCCAAAATTTCCAAAACATCAAATAATCATTCCATGCATCTCCAGGTCATTTCAAGTTCATAAAAATAATTTTGGATTCATCCAAAAATTATCAAGATAACCGAAACACCATGGAGATGCTAAAAATGAAAATTTTGATATCTAAAATTTTTTCAGAAATCTTAATTCTAACAAAATCATTTTGGCATGCTTAATTCATCAAAATAACAAATTTTTATCACATAAAAATATTTTTAAGGTTCTACAACGGAAACATTCACACACAAAATTATCAAACAAAACAGTTCCATTAATTTCAACAAAACTGACAAGATTTGTTTACTATTTGAAAAATTAATTAAAAATTTTTAAAGAATTCTGGAAAATTACAGAGGATTAAAAACATTCTAAATATGTTTACTTAAAATTTCCAGAATCAAATTCCAAGAAAAACGTGTGAAACCTCATCAGTTTAGCCAACCAATAACATATGTTCAGCAGAAAACAATTTTCCAGCATATTGTTAGAAATTCAGCAATAAATATTTCAATCACATTGAAATAAATTTTCAATCACTAAAACCACCTACTAACATCTCATGAGCAAATCAATGAAAGAAAGTCATGAAAACAAATTTGCAAAATTTAATTTCGAAATTTCTAAAATCAGACCCATAATTGTCACAACCATGCAATCCTATTGCACATGTAATAAAAACTACATCTAATAGGCATAAGATGACTCTAGTACCACTGTTGGGTTTCAATGATGTATCACATGCATCAACTATTAGAATATGCAGTAGAAAACAAAATGAAACCCATAAAATATAAAATCAAACATGGCCATTAGATGTAGTAAAACAAAATATGAACTTAAGATGTGTACCTTACAATCTCCTTTGTTCTGCATTGTCTTCACCTCTTCATGTTGTCATAAACTAAAATGACCAAAGGAGGATGTCTCTAGTGATACCCACATGAAGAGTGAAGCTTGAAACCTCTTAGGAAGAATGGCTAAAACACACACAAATTGCTAGCTTTGTGGAACATTCTTTGAGAGAGTATTTTAGAATATAGTGAACAATTCACAAAAGACACCTTTTTTTCTTACAACTTTTGCACGAAAATGGAATGCACCCTTGGCCTCCCTCTAACCCCCAACATCAATAGATAGTTAGTGGGAATTAAGTGGCTTGTAATCCCACTTAATTTAGCATGAAAACATTTACCTATTTTTTAAAGGGTAATTTTGTAGGTTCCCGATTATGTTGGTCACTTGAATTAACACCTAATTCAAGCAATTTATGAGCAGTATCTAGCAACACATCATGATGCCAAGTGATCGAAAAGTCAATAGTTTGACTACGTACCCTTCTATAGACAATGTTCTTGTGCAATTAGTCCTTTTACCATTCTATCCCCACTTGGTTCAGAGTATGGTTAAAGTGTCAACTCCCACTAGACTGACTACGTCACTTGTTCTTGTCCCCGAGGCTCATTACTCAATTGGATATGTCATTGAAGACTATCTTCATGACATTTTCACTTTAGCCAGAGATTCCTGAGTAATAATCCTAACAAAAGGACATGGATATCATCTCCTCCTATCAGGAGTAGTGAATCCTTTAATAGTTACTCAATTACCTTCGAATACCTTAAGCTGTACCCAATCACCACCATATGAGTATCCTCTAAGAGGTAACAAGGAATAAAGTCAAAGTATAGATTAGTATCCAAGATATCCTTGAGCACCTCAAGTCTAAGGATACTTCTACCATTACTATGATGAGACTATCACCGACACTATAATAGATTATTCATATAATTGTCTTATGGCAAGTCATCCAATGTACTTACTACTCTTAGCAAGCATCTACATGTTAACTCTAAACAGCTCATGCTTACAGCTTATGAGATCTACTGCTTGATTTAATCAAAGAATATAACATGTTCTAAATGTCCAGATTAATAATGTCTCATCTCATTAATCTTATGACTAGGGATAATTTAGACACTAACATAATTACACATGATAGGAATCTCATTATCATGATCTCATCATGATTTCCTTCATGCTATGTAATGTATCAAGGACTTATTAATTTGATTTAAGATCACTATCAATTTATAAAAAAGATGAACATCAAATTAATGAAAATGCCTTTTTATTAATCATAAAGATTTGTACAATAAGTGCTAAATACGATTGCATTTAGAGCACTTCTCTAACATGAAATATTTAGAAAAATGGGTCTTTCTAAGTCTCTGACAGATCCTTAATAATTAATTGGTTTTCCACAAGAAAATCGTCCGGTTGTTTTCAAGAAACCAATCAGTTTATTATTAAACCAACCAGTTTTTACTCCTAAAGGTTAAAAACACAAACCGGACCAGAAACTAGGCCAGTTCATGTTAATTCCAGTCAAATCGGTCGGTCCAATCTGGTTTTAAAATCATTGGTTAAGATCTTTAAGAAGACTGAAGTCAAAGAGTGGATCAGCGAAAATTAATGAAGCAATATGTTTTATGAACTACTCTACATTCTACCAAACTACGATCTTAACAATTACTGACAAATGATTATTTAAATATATTTATATACCCATATTTAATGTGCTTTGCTTATTATTTAATATTTTATAGTATTTTTGGAACTTAATTTGTTTCAAGTGCATTTACAGGTGATTATTCCCTTCATGGACCAAAAGGAAAGGAATTTGAATGAAATTGTGGCATGGAACGAAGATTTGAAATAATTAGGACCTACACAACCATGTACAGTGATTGTGTAAGTTTCTGTAAACGTGTGGAGATTTGAAGAATATTGTTTATAATTATATGAAGTTACACGCCTATGTATGTTCATATACACATTCGTTTATGTTGCCCGTGTGACTCTACACCTATGTAAAATCACAAATTTAGGTGTTTCAGAGATACATGGTCACTTACACGACTGTGTATGTTAACCATGTATATCCTAAAAACAAACCTTAGTTTTTACTATAAATGGACGTGAACAGATCAAAATAAGAGGAGGTGAGTTGTAGAGAGTTTTGAGTCATAAGAAACATAGAGAAGCGAAAATTCTGAGCAAAGGATGAGGAAAACTCTAAGAATACATAACAAGATCTATTAGATAGCAACATCTAATCCAAATTACAAGAATATTCATTAGAAGAAAAAAGGAGATTTAGAATTATGATTTCTTTGTTTTCTATTTTTTCTTCTACTTATTTGTCTTCGGCTTTGTTTTTTATGAAGAAGAATTAATTTTTTTAGTGCCTAGAAATAATGAACCCTAATTTGTGATAACAATATGAGTTGATCTTTTATTTTAATGCAGTTTCATTGATTGATTTATTTAGATTCCATTATGCGTTATATTATTGTTCTAATATATTTAGAATAGTAGCTCATGATTTGATTTCATATGATTGAGATTGAAAAATCTTTTTGTGTAAATAAATCTACCATAATTGAAAGGAGTTGCATGCAAACCTAAAGATAGGTCAACATCAATTCTCTAGATTAGGGTCAAACTTAATAACAAAATTCACGCATAGAAAATGCAATCCTAGGAGTTTTAACCAAAAAATTTTCTATTAATCAACTGATGCATTAGTTGCTAATAGTCTTGAGAAAGATATTAACATAAGATAGGAATTTTTATGGTCCAATAACAATAATTCAATTGCATGATAAAGGTTTAATATTTATAAATTCTTAGGGGGATTCATCACCTAGGTACTATTTACTTAATATCTACTTTTCACAGTATTTTTCTCTATATGAACTCATTATTGTTTCAATCTTAGTTTACTTAATTTAATTTAATTTTTAATGAAATATATAATTTAATTCAACGGTTAGATAATATGAAAGGGTAATTACTGGTACTTACAGTTCTTGTAAGATCGACTTATACTTGCCTATGTTAGCTACAGCTACACTGTGCACTTGCGATATAAAATTAATAAAATTCTTATAAACATAGAATAAGTTTATCAAGTACCAAGTTGGCATTACAAGTGGATAGAACATAATTTAGGTGTCATTGTTAATAAATCCTTCAGGGCCTGCTTAAGTAATAGTGGGAAAAAAGTAAAATGGAGAATCATTGTTTTGGACAAGAACTTGATCCCTAAAATCCATTTATATATGGTTAATGATCAAAGGGAGAGTGCAAATTTAGACGTATTGACTTTCATTAGCCTAAGAACAAGTACTGCTTCTATAAGGATAGGACTAAATCTATTGAATACATATATTTCATCTGCGAATTTACCTTAGAGATTTAGGAATCCATTATGAGACTATATTTTCTCAATATCAATGTTTAAAATTTTTGGAGCTTCAGCATCTAGTTCCAATCACTTAGAAGCCCCTTTCGGGGTGACAAGGTGATTATGATGATAGTTTTTAAATCGAGCTTATAAATGCTATAAAATGGGAGAAATAATAGATATTTTTGGGATAAGTAAAGACCTAAAGCATTGATAAAATTTGAACTTATCTGTTGCATTAAGGAACAATCCTATTTAGTAAGAACGCTGGTTATTGTAATGGATTATTGGCAACTTTAAGCAGGTTTTAATATAAAATACTCAACTTAATGAAGCATCCTATCCTATTATAGCTGGTATGGTATGTTATTATAGTATATGTGCTAGAAATGCTTTCCTGGAAGAAAAGTAAGTATTGATATTAATGTAAACAAGTGTCCATGTGCAACATAAATAACCCAAAGTTACAGACTAATTAATAGAACAATAAACCAGTTTATGAATTACTAATGCATATGATCCATATTGCATGATTCCACTGGTTCTAAGTAGTAAAAATGTTGAAACAAATCTTCAGAGACAGGTTTAATATGGATTCCTTGGCCATAACATATAATTTGACTTTGTATGTCTTTTTTCTACCAATTTCTCCAATACTAGTTCCATTGCTAAAAATCCTTGTATTTCTTTACTTCTAAATATAGTACACTAAAGTACCAAATACCATCTTAAATAGTCTTAAGTCTCCTTTATATTTTAGCTTTAGCCTTAAAAGGCAATCAAGTAAGTTTGTCCATCTTGTAACTACAATTTGAAGGTTGAAAATGAGTAGTAGCAAGTTCTATAAAGCCATTGAGAAGTTGCACTCAAAGTATAGATGGACTAGACATTCCTGTATATTAGAGCAAAATGCCTATTTGGAGTCACTCATTAGGATCTTAAGCCTATCTTTTATATTGAGTCTCCCTAAGGCTTCTTACTATAGGATGAATGAGTAAGATGGGAGGATATGAGAATCCCATACTAGTTTATACCGTATTCAGGAGAAGTAGGTTCAAGTAGGAAATCTTGGTAAGATGTAATGGTGAATTTTCATAAGTTATTAGTATTCCAAATGATGCAATCTTCTCCAGGCTAATTTGGGGAGTGATTAGGTCAGGTGTTGGTAATTTTGTCACATCTTCTTATGGAGAAAGGTCAATAAAAAATGTTGTTTAAAGCCTATAAACTGGTTTTCTTATGGACAATTACTTTAAGATCAACTAGTTCATTGATTTTAAATAGTGGGCCTAAAGAATGCCAATTGTCAAATCAAAATTCGTTAGCATTTCCATTACTTATTTTGTTATGAATTAAAGGCAGTAAGAAGTGCCTTATACTTATTTTTTGTTAAAGTACTTTGTACTATATAGTGCTTAAGGTAAATTTCCAAAATTTGGCATTTTTTAGATGGTATCTATGCACTGATTTAACCCACAAGTTCTCCTTCTTAGTGCAAGGTTTCCATAACCTCTTAGCTAGAAGAATTCTACTCATTTTCCCAGTGGAGGTAATCCCCAATCTCCAAGTTTTTTGGGTTGACATAGGGTATTCGACTTAATATTGAGTATTTTATAAGAAGAGCTAGTAATAGTCTCGATAGAGTCCCTGATTAGTCTATCAATGACCTTTATAACCCTTTTAGGAATGGCTAGGTGTAAGCACCAATAGGTGTATAAATTGGAAAGAATAGCTATAGCTTGTTGTAGTTTACCTCTATAAAATAAAAATATATTACACTAGGAAAGTAGCTTCCTTTTAATAGAGCTTTTCAGTGAAGAGCATTTCAACAATGCTTAGTTTTTTAGTGGAGATAGGAACCCCAAGGTACTTATAGGGTGATGGGTTTTCAGCTTCAGTCCCTTTATACTAGTATATTCTCCAATAACAGGAGTACTTGCAGATAGCATTAAAAATCTCTTGTTTAGGTTCAAAGAAAGGCCAGAATGTTTTTAAAGGCTTCTAAGAATCAAACAATGTTTTAGTTGAAAGTTGATTAGCTCTACAAAGCATAAGTAAATTGTTTACAAATGAAAGTTGGGAGATCTTGAGATTACTGAATTCATAATGGAATTTGAACCCTAGTTCCTTATTGTCGTATATAAAAATGATTACAGATAGAGTCTCCATATAAAGGGTCACCTTATCTAAGACCTCAAACCCATTAAATATCCTAGTCAGTTCCCTATTAATAATTACAATAAAAGATATTGAAGTTAAGCATACATTGATCTAATTTACAAACTTTCTCGAATACCCTAGTGTAGATAAAACTCCTTTGATAAATTCCCAAATAACTATTTAGCAAGATCAATCTTTAATGCATAAATTTTATAAGTTTTACCACAATGGTATTCCATAAATTTCTCCTAGGAAAAAAGGATATTATCATTGAAGGATCTCCTACTTATATATGCTCCTTGACCAAGATTGATTATGTCTTCAAGTGTTTTTTTAACCCAATTAGCTAATATCTTTAAGATATGTTTATAGATCACATTATAGTGTGTAATGGGTCTATAATCATTCAAGTAGGAGGGATTTAAAACCATTGGAATCATGCATATATGAGCCTTATTCAGCTTAGTAAACAATCTTCCTGAGCATAAAAGTCCTATAACTACTATAATGATCATTGCATTAACAACATCCTTAGTTGTGTCTCCTTCCTTCCTAATTAACATATATTCTCCATTAACCTTTTGTTTATATCCATAGAAATCATTAGTTCAAGGTTTGTGACATATGTAGGAGATTGAAGTGATAACTTTAGTATTCTATCATTGACATCCAACTTTTTGTCTAATTTAGTCATCATGTACCCACTATAAATAGTTCCTACTTATCATATGTAATTGCCTCAAAATATGTCATATAACAATAGTCAAGATGACATGGGTCTTTCCAAGTAAGACTTCATAAGTAAAAGAGATATCGAGATATAATTATTTCATTCTTTTCTTATTTCCTAAAATATAATATTTGATGAAATAATGTAAATATCAAATAGAAGGGGATATGATTTCCTTATTTTTGCACTTAGAGGGGATATAGTTAGTGTTACCCTAATATGCATTCCTAGAAATCCCTAGTAGTTTTTTTAAGTAAAACCATTGGATTTTTATTCATCATCTTTCATTTGGTCTCTCTTAATCTTATAAGATGACTTCAAAGTCATCAAAAGGCATTCTCTAAATCTCATCTACAAGAGAAAAACTAACATCTTCTTTATCATTCATAATAATTTTTTTATTAACTTTAATAGTAAACAATATTTCTAAAGCTATTTCCTTAAATAAAAGTTCATGTACTTAGAGAATTTATACCATTTTGAAAAGCCAATATATCTTTTCACTTCCTCTATTATTCCTATTTTTTCCAAAGATATTCAATATGCAATCTTATTATCTCCAAAAGGCCTATTTTAAGTATTTATACCTAGGATTGTAGATTGGGTTGGTTATGATAAGGGAGAATGTGGAGACGTATTACTTGATCTTCTTGAGCTCTGATCTACTATAGCCTTCTTCTTTTTCTAATTCACACTATAACTCATCTTTTTCTTTTTGATTTAATTGATTAAAAAGGGTTTATACATTTTAATGGGGTTAGATAATGCTTCGAGAATGGCTTTGATTGTTGAATGTGTAAGAAGTTGGAAAAGGGTGGAGAAAAGAGTGTTAGAAACTAAAGAGTTATATGAATATGGTAATTAGTTATAGAAGTGGCTATTTAACATTCATACATTAGGGTCAATGGCACAACTGTTATGTTACGTAGTGTGTCGTAACACTACTCAAAATAACTAGACCTATAACTATAACAGTGGTGAGTCTACGTTGATCCCACAAAGAGTGTGTGTAAAGCTTTTGAAATGAAAATAATTAGTGTTTAGGTTTTGGGGGGGACGGGTTGGATTGGTTTAATATCACCTCCGAATAGGCATCAAGAAACCTAACCCTCCACGGGCCTCTCCATATATGAGAGCTTCATGTTCCTCTTCATTTTTGTCTCCAGAGAGCTCCTCTGATTTTTCCCAGCCAAAAACATGTCTTCTCTACTGTCAAATGATGTACTTATACTAAAATGTAAGGTTTGGGACTATTAGAGAAGTGCTCTAAAGGCAATCACCTTTAGCACTTATTGTACAAATCATTTTATGACTAATAAAGGCATTTTTCATTATTTTGATGTTCATACGTTTAGGGATTTGATGTTGATCTTAAGTTGATTTAATGAAGTCCTTGATACAAAACATAGCATGGAGGAAATCATGATGAGAT
>JANQAP020000145.1:182502-195506 GCA_026874005.2 Erythroxylum coriaceum
TTTTGATTTTGATCAATGAAATGAGGAAGAGTTTGATTTTAAAAATATTGTGGTTTACAATTAATGCTTTATTATTCAAATTGATATGATGCCATGTGGAGTGACTGTAGTGATCGCACGTAGCACTACCTTATCATAGGATATGTACCGGAATGACTTGCGGACATCCCGGTGCGTACCCTACAGTAAGGGGTGTTACATGGATGCATTGATTAGATTTTTTTACAAGATTATGAATACCTCTAAATAAGTTTTAGAAAAATCAAAGGGCACATCCTTATAAAGTAAGCTGGACAAAGGTCAAACTATTTTGGAAATTTTATATGAATTGTTTATAAAATACAGTGTGCCCCAAGAAGCTTCTAATTACTTTAACTGATGAAGAAGTTGGAAATTTTTTAATTTATTTGACTTTTGTCTTATCCATCTTAATTCTTTTATGTATGTACCTTTATAATCTTCACAACATATTAAAAAAAATATGCTCATTATACATATTACACAAATCAAATGGCATGCGCTAAATGGGCATATAAAGGTCATATTTTCTTAGTTCTCTATTGCAATAAAAATATGAAAGTGACCTTAAAAGTCATATAGAAAATAGTAATAATCATGCCCAATAAGTCTTTCAAGAAGCTGATTAATAAGTGGAATGGGAAAGTAGTCTTTATGAGTTGTAAGATTCAACATCTTATAATCAATACAAACTCACCAACTAGTTTCCACATGAGAGGGAATCAACTCATCATCTTTATATATATTAACACTATGATTCCAAATTCTTTGGAACCTCCTACATTGTACTTACACACATACTATACTAAATAAGATAAGTTACTCCAATATCAAGAAGCTTAAGGACTTCCTTTTTCACAACTTCCATCATGAGAGGATTTAGTCTATATTGAGCTTGTCAAGTTGTCTTGGCACCCTCCTTAAGAAAAATTTAATGCATGCACATAAAAGGGCTTATTCCTTTAATATCTGCAATTATCCACCCATTAGCCCTCTTGTGCTAACTTAATACATGAACTAATTTATCTTCTTAATCAAAATTTAACTATACTTAAATAATCAATTAAAGAGTCTGATTCTCTACCAATTATGCATATTTCAAGTGAGAGAATAGTGGTTTTAACTCCATATCAGGTACCTGCACATCAGAAAGTAATAGACTTTGGTAAGATTAAGTTAATTGTATGGAAGAAAGTTTATACCTCTTATGAGCTGGTTTCAAGGAATGCAAGGTATCCACCATCTTATTCGTTTCCTATCCTAACTCAACATCATTAACTATAGGTGTTCAGTTAAGACTACTTTCAATTTTTCTTTACAATTTAACTAAAAAATTTCCTACACTAAATGATCAATCACATCAATAGCAAAAGAAGAATGATCATCTTAAAGATGTTTCATGGCATCAAAAATATTAAAATGAATCACTTCCCTATCAAATTCAATTATAAGGGTATTCTCGTAAACATGTATCTTATTTTGGGCATTGTTAAGTAATGATCTTGCTAGTAAGGTAATTGTGGTGATAAGGGAGATATTATCATTCATATATACTATAAAAATATGTAAAAATTACTAATTCATTCGCTTGCACTAGAACATCCTCATCCACTCCATCTAGATAAGCACTAGTGAAATAAACCAATTGTATGATAACATTAGTTTTCTTTAAAGGTCCTAATTTTAAAGTAAGTATAGATAGAATGGGGCATAACATTAATTAATTCTCTTAAATCTAGCATGGATCCCTACACATAGTCAATTTCTTTTAGAAGACCGTGAAAACATTCTCATCCATTATGACCTTTGCATTACCTTTCAATTTTCTCTTATTAATACATAATTCCTTAAAAAAGTTTTATATACTGTGTCACATACTTGATTACATATAGTAAAAGTACATTTACTTCCACTATTGAAAAGTCTCCAAGATCTCCTTATCCTTTTCCTCCTTGTTTGACTTTGCTAACCTGTTAGGAAAAGGTAGGGGTTAGTTTTAACCACATTTCGACATTTATAATTTACTTTTAAACTATATAGGAGATCTCCTTTTTCTTTTAGGTCCTTATGAATTTCCTTTTCATTGGCCATCCTATGTGTGGTACTTTTAGATCTTTAAGCTTTGTACCACTCTTTAAGGTCACCACACTGACTTTCTTTGGATTTACCTCAGGTCGCGATGGCATTCTCCCTCCACTTTGAGCTTCTAAATGGTTGATAGCAACTTCCATTTGACTCATTTGATTCCCTAACTTTTAAATGCTAGACTTGCCTCTTGAATTTGAAATCTTGTCTCCTACTAAAACTATTTCACATTTTGCTTGAATTGTAAAGTATTAATAGCAAGAGACTTAACCATATCCTCTAATGACATACCCAAGTTAGAGGAGGAAGCTTGTAGTTTATGCTGAAATTGTTGCATATCGTGACCTATTTGGAAAGTAGTTTTGTTGCCTATTCCCTCCATAACTCAGGTTCAAAGGATATCTCTAGCTTGGGTTATAGATATGGGAATATGGATAGCACTATTAGGAAAATTTTCCTCCTACATCATTAATATGCTCCATCTTTCCCTCTTATAGAGCTAGGTACACATCTGTTGAATGGTTCACATTGGCATATATCCCACAAGCTTTCACCTATGCTTTCTTTAGAGCAATATGTCTAACAAAAGATGTTATTTCATTTGAATGATGTTCTATGATGAATTATTTACCTGATTTACCCTATGAACATCATTATAAAATGCCAAATTATTGTGAGTTTACTGTCATACACTTAATTAAAGTTCTTATCTCTTTAGGAGTCTTTTCATCCAATGCTCCAGCAATTGCTATATCAAATAAAATCCTATCTTTAGGCAATACTCCATAAAAATATTGGATAAGGAATTGCTCCATGATATTATGATGGGAGTAACTAGCATAAAATTTATTGATGCACTCTCAATACTTGTAAAAGGATTTTATACGATTTTGCTTGACAAATATCTTTCCTTATGCTTATTGTCTTCGATGATAGAAAATACTTCTCCAAGCACTCTTTACAGGCAAATCAAAAAGCCAAGCTTCTGCTACATCTTTTAGTGAAAATGGAAAAACTCTTAGCATGATTTGCTTTTCCATCACCCCTGGAGGTTTCATACTAAGACAAACCAAATTAAGTTCCTTAAGATGATCATGAGCATCCTCACCTATACAACTATGAAAAATAGGCAAAAGATGTATTGATTGACTTTTTCTATGCATGTCAATTATGAATTTTCGCAAATGCACAGTGTAGTTGTAGCTAGTACCGACAACTACTAATCAATCCCACAAAGATGATGAATATTAGTAGTTACTGTTATCCTATTACCTCATCTACAAATTTAATTTGGAATTTTAATTAAAAAAGAAAAATTAACAAATAAAATAAAACAAACAGGAAGATTGAATATAGAATTAAGAAATTACTTAGAAAAATAATGATATCAAGAATTAGTGTCTAGGTTGTGAATCCCCCTAATTACCCTCAATTAATTGGTCTTTTATTATGTAATTGTCTTGTTGATTTGCTAGACTATGGAGATTCCTATGGTATGCTAATAGCTCTCTTGAGTCTAATAACAAATAATCCTAAGGTTTTCAACCAAATTACTTAGGTTGAAGTTTATAGGATTGCTTTACTGGTTTATGAATCCCACTATTAGGTTTGACCCTAATCCAGAGGATTTATGACATCCTATATCTAAGGTTGCAATCAAATCCTTCAAATTATAGTGGATCTATTCATACAAGGATTTCTCAATCTCTATGCTATGAAATCAGATTATTATATAATATTTTGAATATATTAGAACATAAATTAAACAAGTAATTGAATCACAATATATCAATCTAACCAATTGTATAAATAAAAGAATCAAAACATGTTATTGAATAAAACTAGGGTTCATCTAACCTAGACAATAAAAGAATTTAGTTACAAATGATAAAAAAACGAAATCAAACATAAACAAAAGGAAAAATTATTTGAAAACAATAGATTCACAGTTCTAAATCTCCCTATTTATCTTTTATCAAATATTCTTACAAGGTAGAGGTTTGATCTTGTATTCCACTGGATCTTTTGATAATTTCTTTGTGTTTTCTAGCTCTTTGACTCAAAATTATGCCTTATGAACAATCGTTGGCTCTAAAATCGCCTTTTAATGTTTTCTATTCCAATTTGCCTTCAAATAGGTCCTTCTATAGTAAATTTTTGGATTTTGGGAGATGCACAAGCTAATACATGACTATACATCAAACCGTACATAACTCAAAATTGTCAAAATTTGTGAATCTGCACGTCTTGAGAGAAGTAAAAAGGCTGATACACGGTCGGGTATCCCTTCTATGCTTCAAATCTTCATTTTATGTCACATTTTTAACGAAATTCTTCTGAAAATGCATCAAATATGGGATACAAATATGGTTAATTATGCATCTATCAAACATCCCCACACCTAAGCTTTTGCTTATCCTCTAGCAAACTATAATCAAAATTATAAATCTTACCATTTCAATCCCTCATTAATCTTGATCTGTCTATTCATCATATGCTATTGAATAAAATTAATATACAATTAGAATAAAATTATCTTAAAATTAACTTCCTAAGTAATATTAATAGTAATCACATCATAATCTCATTGGAGTCAAAAGCATTAATCTTTACATCCTTACTAAGATTTCACTCAATGCACTTAAGTGTTTAGGGTAAAAAGTATTGAACTTTCAATCAATGCATAGTAGCACTCTTACTATAAGCTTGCAATAATATCACATCTGTACCACTTATGTATAAACAAAAAAAAATAAAAAGGTCTTTATAAGGTTGTAATGGGGCTTAGGTAAGGTATGGTTGGGATATAAAAAAGGATTAAATTGAAGGAAATTTACTACATGAAAATTACAAGACTTGTTTACAAAACACACAGGTCCTTTCATGGTAACTCTATTGGTACCTTATACTTTTCTTCTTTACTTTTTCTATGCTCCTTTTTTATCAATCAAACTAATTTCAAACATTCAATATATAACATATTAAACAAAACAATGGTCCTTTCAAAATTTTCAAGTTTCAAACAAGTAAATAATGTAAACAAGGTTCAAAACAATAAAACGGCCTTTAAAAAAAATAAGGTTAAGGTTAATATGTGGGTAAAATCAATGAAAAAGGTTAAAGCTCAACTTGGTTATTCCTAAAGGATAAATTATGGGTAAGGTATTTTTTAAGGAATAATTTAAGACAAATTATTAAATCTAAATGGCTTCATTATGTCAATGCTTCTAATTTAACAAATATGATCTCAATACGTATAACAAAAGTAAGTTTTAGAATCGTTCTACTATTCATGATAACTTAAATGAGAGAAATAAAAGAGCTTTAACATTTTGAAATTTTAGCTTTTAAGCTAAAAAGCTCACGAAAAAGAAAGGTATATATGTGTATAAATAAAATGCAATTTTCTTTCAATTTGACAATGAATACTAAATATTACTTATAAAAGTAATTTTATTCTAACTATCATCCTTTTGCATACCAATTCAACTAAATATTCAATAATGAAATATAGTATCGATGGATAGATTTCAAGTAAGTCAAGATATTAACTCATAAAGCATTATAATTAAGATTATAATAAGCTTAAAGAACTTGTTAAAAATCATGAATCACTTCCCCACACTTAATGTTATACATTATCCCCAATGTATCCAATGTAAGTATATATAATAAGTAAGAAGGGTTAGTGGTACTTTCCTAATTATTTGCTTGATCCAATTTTAGATTACATCCTTGCAAAATATAAGAAAAAGGGATAAAAAGAAACAAAAATAACAAATAACACAAATTAATAAAAAATAGAAAAATGAAATAACATAATAAAAGTATTGCCTCCCAAGTAACACTTGCTTAATGTCCTTAGCTCGAAGTACTTTGTATACTCAAAGTGGCTTGGCTAAATTGATGCTTTCACTATTATTTTCAAGCTCACCTCTATGATATAACTTCACTCGATGGCCATTAACCTTAAAAGTACCCATGTATGGATGACTCACCTTAATTACACCATACAGAAATACTTTCTCTATAATGAATGGTCCAGACCATCTAGATTTAAACTTACCAGGAAATAATCTTAGGCAAGATTATACAAAATAACTTGATCCCCCTTCTTAAATTCTCATGATTGCTTAATCATTCAATCATGGTAACTTTTAACTCTTTCCTTATAGATTTTAGAATTTTCATAAGCCATCAGTCGTCATTCGTCCAGCTCATTAAGTTGGAAGTTTCTCTTTTCACGTGCACTTTAAAGATAAAAAATCATGAGTTTAATAGCCTAATATGTTTTATGTTCCAATTCAATAGGTAGATGACATGCTTCACCA
The DNA here is from genome assembly GCA_026874005.2 of Erythroxylum coriaceum. Classification (NCBI taxonomy): domain Eukaryota; kingdom Viridiplantae; phylum Streptophyta; class Magnoliopsida; order Malpighiales; family Erythroxylaceae; genus Erythroxylum; species Erythroxylum coriaceum. The sequence goes on from JANQAP020000145.1 coordinate 188,937, forward strand.
TAAACAAGCCTATAGGGTGTAGTGTCAATAGATGTCTTATACATCTACTTTAATTAACCAGTCCTTCCTTTAATGCTCTACAGTCTTCTCCAAAATTCATTTTAAATCCCTATTGGATACCTCGACTTAGCCATTAGTTTGAAAATGATACGGGGTGGCAATTCTATGATTAATTCCATAACTTTGAAACACTTTTTTAAACTACGCATTACAATATGAGTACACCTATCATTGATAATCACCCTCGATGTGTTGAAATGGAAAAATAAACCTTTAGGGAATTTTACGATAACCCTAGCATCATTTGTGGGTAAAGCTTGCATTCCACCCATTTAGAAGCATAATTAACAGCTACTAAGATATATCTATTACCAAATGGAATTGGAAATGGATATATGAAATCAATCCCCAAAACATCAAATATTTCACAAATAAGAATGAAATTTTGGGGTAATTCATCCCAAAGAGACACATTACCTGATCTTTGGCATCTATCATGTGAAACTACATACCTTTGGGCATCTTTAAAAATTGACAACTAATAAAAAGCTAACTCTAGGATCTTCTCATCCATCCTATTTGCACTATGCTGCCCTCTAGTGGGTGCAGTATGATAGTGTTGTAGAATCTTCCACCTTTAGAGTGAGGAACACATCTCTTTACTATTTGGTCTGCACAGATACAAAACAGATATGGATCTTCTCAGAAAAAGCCTTATAAATTAGTAAAATAAATTTTTTGATAAGACAAACCTTCCTATAAGACCTTATCTACAAGATAATTTGCAATATCTACAAACCAAGGGATTTTAGCTTCACTCACCTCCTCCATGTTATAGAGGCATTCTTCTGGGAAGGCATCTTCAATGCCATTTTCATTCAATTCTTCCAAATTTAGATTTTCCAGGCGAGATAGATGGTTTGCTGCCAGGTTTTTAGTCCCTTTCTTATCTTTGATCTCTAAATCAAATTATTGCAATAGCAGAATCCATCTAATTAAACAAGGTTTTCATCAATTATTTTGGTGTCAAGTGGTTAGTATACATAATAACTTCAGATAATACTAAATAAGATCAAATTTTATCAAACGTAAAAACCACAAGTAATAACTCCTTTGTCGTCATCCTGTAATTCTCTTGAGCATCCATCAAAGTCTTACTAGAGTAGTAGATTGGTAGAAAGTGTTTGTCCTTTCATTGTCCAAGTACTTCACCTATTGCAAAGTCACTTGCGTCTCACATTAGCTCAAATGATAGATTCCAATTTAGTGCACCCATAATTGAGGCCTTAGTCAACTTTTTTTTAAGAATGTTAAAAGCATCTAAACATTCATTTGTAAATGTGAAAGGTATGTCCTTTTCTAATAACTCAGTTAGAGGCTTAGAAATTTTTGAAAAGTCTTTAATAAATCTTCTATAAAAGCCTACATTACCTAAGAAACTTCTTATTAACTTAATCAAAGAAGGGGGCTAGCTTCTCTATGACTTCAATTTTGTCCTTATCTACCTCAATTTTCCAATGAGAAATTTTATGGCCTAGGAATATACCTTTTGTACCATAAAGTGACATTTTTCATAATTTAACACCAAATATGTCTTCTCGTATCTTTTCAACACTTTCTCTAAATTATAGAGGCATAAATCAAAAGAATCACCAAAAATGGAACAATCATCCATAAATACCTCCATTATGTCCTCGACTAGATCGTTAAAGATGGCCATCATATGTTGTGCCCAAAAAGTTCTAAAAATTACCTAGCTATCCTACTCGCAAGTATACGAGGTAGTTGCAGTGATTATCCAGGGTGGTCTCCCACAGAGGTGAAATTGTTTGACCTAAATTAATTTTGAATAAAACATAAAAATAGATGCAATCATAAACACTTTATCCCAAATTGTTGAATGAAAGCTTTAAAAAAAGTCACAAAATTAGAATGAAAAGTAAATGACTCAACCAGAAGTAAGACAAATAGATTAATTGGGATGGAAGGCTCTTGAGAATTAATTTCACTAATTTAATCTCTTATGCATGACTAAGGGACAATGATTAGAAAGTTGTCTTACTAAAATTAACAGGTAGGTTCTAAATCAACTCGAATAATGAACTAACCTAACTTTTGCATTCAACCATTTATCATCTGAATTAATTATGGAAGCCCGAATACTAATTACTGCTTAAGTTAATATATTTCTAGTTCTTAACCTAAGCATCCATAGTTTCTCATTCCATGTTAAACTTCTCATCTCGATCCTTCGTTTAATACTAAAGTGATACAAAGTTTGATCATGCTATTACATCCATTCAGCTCAGAAACTATAGCTAACATAAGATAACAACACAGTCACTCAATCATGCATATTTAACTAAAATAGCTACATTAATCCTCAAGAAAAAAAGGTAAGCCCATCATAGCATAAACACGGTGCATCATTCTTAAATACTTCAATCCTATATTCAAGAATAACAAAAGTATTAAAGCAATAGAACAGTGAATACCAAATGGACTATCAATCTTTAACAAAGAAAATAGGTTCAACAAATAAAATATAAAGGAGTTCAACATATGAGTTCAACAGAAATGTTTTGCAGAACAGTAGTAGAGATGAAAAGGAATGAACAAACGAGTGTCCTCTCGAATGATGAAGTTGGTGGTAGATTTCTAGTCAAACTCCACCTCTCTAGCATTGGCTCTCACCTTCTGCCTCTAGTTTGAGCTTACTTTCTCTGCTACTTTTCTCTCTCTTCTTTCCTCTCTCACCCAAAGCTTTGTTTCTTTTCTCTGTCCCCTATCTCCCTGTTTGCCTCCCCCAAGTGTTTGTGTGTAAACAGTGAAGAATGAATGAAAAATGTCCCTTTTGTCGCCACCCTCTCCTTCTATTTGTAGTATGCTCTTAGGTCTAGGGTTTCCATCCCTCAACCTCGGCAGTAGCCACATAAACATTAAGGGAAGGAAATGAAGGGGGTGTGTAAGTCACGATCGTAACTCACACATGCACGGTCGTGCAAGTTAAGTCACGTACTTGCACAAATATGACATGGTCAATATGTGAAACTCTATAATCACTATTTTCATGCACAATTCTTCTTGTTTAAGTTTATGCCACATTCACAAATTAATTAAATTAAGATTCATGCAACATCCACACTGACTTCACTCAAGTCATATCAAATTTGAATTAAACCGTAACGAATTTTAGCATATAAAAACAAGTAAAATAAAATAAAATTCAATACAACCTCATGCACCTTTAAAATGTAGCAAGTGCATTACACAACCCAAACAGGATCTTCCTGTAGGTGAACATACCATATATAGGAAACAGTGAATGTTGTCTTCTCAGATCTTTAGGAACAATTTGGATTTGAAGATAGCCTGAAAGTCCATCTAAGAAGCAATAGTATATGTGTCCCATCAGTCATTCCAACATTTGATTTATGAAGGGCAAAGGGAAATGGTCCTTTATTGTTTCATCATTCAACTTTCTATAATCGATGTGTTCGGTTTTGATCTTACATCATATGCATCAAAAATAGAAAACAACAGTGAAAATATAAAACAAAACTCAAAAAGCCAAGAACTTTCAAGTGCCATCAGATGTAACTTTAAGAAAACATGAACTTAAGATGTATACCTTGCAATCTCCTTCATTCTTCGTTGTCTTCACCTCTTCGAGTTGTTGTAAACCACAACAACCAAGGGAGGATGTCTCTAATGATATCCACATAAAGAACAAAGCTTGAAACCTCTTAAGAAGAATAACTAGAACACACACAAAGTGCTAGCTTTGTGATGTATTCTTTAAGAGAGTGTCTGTAGAGAGTGACAGAAGATGATGAACACTTCACCAAAAATTCTTTTGTTTTCACACAACACTTGCACAAAAATTGATGTTTCTTATACTCTTTGTCCTTCCTCTAACCCCTAAAATTAATAGAGAGTTAGTGGGAATTAAATGGCTTTTAATCCCATTTAATTTAGCATCAAACTTCCACCCCTTTAAAGGGTAATTTTGTCATCTTGCTTATTAAAGGGTAATTTGTCATCTTGCTTATTAAAGGGTAATTTTGTCATCTTACCTAATAAGCAAGATTCACATGTGTCAGATGATTCATAATAAAATGACCCTAAACTACCACACTTTTGTAGCTTAGTCATACATCTTTTAAATCTTGGATCCCCATCCAAAGCCATTTTACTCATTCTTTGTATCTTCATTACATGTGACCCATTAGGTTTCCGATTATGTTGGACACTTGAATTAACACTTATTTCAAGCAAGTCATAAGCAGTATCTAGCAACACATCATGACCCTCAATTTACCAAAAAGTCAGTAGTTTGACTACGAACCCTTCTATAGATGATGTTCCCATGTAATTCATTCTTTCACCATCTATACCACACTTGGTTCAGAGTATGGTTAAAGTGTCAACTCTCACTAGACTGACTACGTCACATCTACCCCAAGTGATGTTAGTTCTTATCCTTAAGGCTCATTACTTAATTGGATATGTCACTGAAGACTATCTTCATAACATTTCCATTTTGGCCAGAGATTTCTCAGTAATGACCCCAACAAGAGGCTGTGTGTATCGTCTCCTTCTATCAAGTTGTACCCATTCACCACCCTATAAGCAACCTCTAAGTGGAAATGAGGAATGGAGTCAAAGTACATTATTAGTATCCAAGATATCCTTGAGCACCTCAAGTCAAAGGATATTTGCACCATTACTATGATGAGACTATCATTGATACTAGAATAGATTATCTATATGATTGTCTCATCGCAGGTCATCCAATGTACTTACTACTCTTAGCAAGCATCCATATGTTAACTCTAAACAACTCATACTTATAGCTTATGAGATCTACTGCTTGATCTAATCAAGGAGTATAACATGCGCTAGGCTGTCAAGATTAATAATGTCCCATCTTATTAATCCTATTACAAGGGATAATTTAGATACTAACATAATTACACATGATAAGAATCTCATTATCATGATCTCATCATGATTTCCTTCATGCTATGTAATGTATCAAAGACATCATTAATTCTAGTTAAGATCACTATCAATTCATGAAGAACATAAACATCAAATTAATGAAAAAGCCTTTTTATTAGTAAAAAGATTTGTACAATAAGTGTTAAAGGTGATTACCTTTAGAGCACTTCTCTAACAACCTCCCACTTGCACTAAAGCCAATCACATTTATATTTAATACCATAGGCGAGTACATGAGATTCATATCTCTTTTGAGGAATCGACTTAGTCAAAGGATTAATAATATTTTGATTCGTAGGCAGTCTCTCTATCTTAACATCATTTCTACCAATGGTTTCTCTATTCAAATGGTATCGCCTGAGTACATGTTTGGATTTCTAATGAGATCTTAGTTCTTTTGTGTGTGCTATGGCACCATTTTTATCACAATACAACTGTATTAGATCAACAATGCTAGGAACCACTCCAAGTTCCATAATGAACTTCTTGATCCAAACTGCTTCCTTTGCGGCTTCTAAAGCGACAATGTATTTGGCTTTGTTATTGAATTTGCAATTCTCTCTTGTTTGTAACTCTTTCAACTGACTACTCCACCATTTAGTGCAAAAATATGTCCTGACTGGGATCTAGAGTCATCCCTGTTGGATTGGAAACTGGCATTTGTATACCTACTCACAATAAGATCTCCTTTCCATATACTAAGAATACATCCTTAGTTCTTCTAAAGTATTTAAGGATATTCTTGACAGCCACCCAATGACCCTCTCCAAGATCTGACTAGTATCTGCTTGTAACATTTAGAACATATGATACATTGGGTCATGTATATAATATAACATATATGATTGATCCTATAATCGAAGTATAAGGTATCAAATTCATGTGAGTCCTCTCATCTTATGTCTTTAGACACATAGACTTCGAGAGTGTAATCCTATGCATCATAGGAAGATAACCTCTATTGGACTGCTCCATGCTAAGCCTCTTTAGCATCTTGTCTATATATGTGGACTGAGAAAGACCAGGCAACTTCTTAGAGCTATCTTAATATATTCTTATACCCAAAATATAAGTGCTTCTTCAAAGTCTTTCATGGAGAAATTCTTGGACAACCAAATCTTAACTGATTGTAAAGTTGAGAAATCGTTTCCTATTAGTAGTATGTCATTTACATACAACACAAGGAATATGATTGCACTCTCACAAACCTTTTTATACACACAAGGTTCATTCAGATTTTATGAGACATCAAACTCTTTGATTGTCTCATCAAATCGAATATTTCAACACCTGGATGCTTGCTTTAGTTCACAAATAGAATTTTGAAGCTTGCATATGTTGATGGTAAAACTATCTACTTGTTTTATGGTTAAAAACTGCAAGTGAACAGGGCGTGAATTGTAGCTTAAAAGAGCAGATATCAATCCCAAGGGATTGATGCCCAAACACCACTTAATTTAGATAAAACTTTGTTTAAGAAATGAAATTCTTAAAAGTAAATAATCTGGAAAATTAAATTAAAATTAAAAGACTAACTCAAAACAATAGACAATACCAACGTGCAGA
>JANQAP020000145.1:218094-238007 GCA_026874005.2 Erythroxylum coriaceum
CAAATTAAATTAAACTCCAATTTCTAGAAATTAATTCAAAAATTAATACACCTTAAAATTAATTATTTGATGTCAAATTTAAACACTTTAATTTTGTCACACATGCCACTTTCTAGTCATACTAGAAAATTTAATGCTCTACTTAAATTAATTCAAAATTAATTTCCAAAATTTCTAGAACATCAAATCATCATTCTATGCATCTCTAGGTCATTTCAAGTTTATCAAAATAATTTTGGAATCACCCAAAATCATTAAGATAATCGAAACTACACCTAGACAAATAAAAATGACAAATTTGACATCTAAATTTTTTCCGAAAATCTAATTTTAAGCAAATTCATTTTGGCATGCATAAGACATCAACAAAACACATTTTTATCACATAAAAATATTTTTAAGGTTCTGCAACTGGAACATACAAATATAAAATTATCAAACAAAACAATTCCATCAATTTCAACAAAATCGACCAGATCTGTTTACTATTTGAAAATTTAATTAAAATTTTTTAATTAACTTTAGAAAAATTCCAGAGGATTAAAAACATTCTAAAAAGGTTTACATAATTTTTCTAGAATCAAATTTCAAGAAAAACATGTTCAACCTCTATAATTTAGCCAACTAACATTATATGTTCTACAGGAAAACAATTTTCATGCATGCTGTATAAAATTCAAAAATAAATATTTTAATCACATTAAAATCAATTTTCAATTACGAAAACCATATAAAAACATCTCATGAGCAGATCAGTGAAAGAAAATCGTGAAAAAAAATTTCATAATTTAATTTCGAATTTTTTAAGAGCAGAACCTTAATTGTCACAACTATGCAATCCTATTGCATATGTAATAGAAACTACATCTAATAGGCACAAGATGGCTCTGGTACCACTGTTAGGTTTCGATCTTGCATCACATGCATCAAAAATAGACAACAGAATTGAAAATATAAAACAAAACTCAAAAAGCCAAGAACATTCAAGTGTCATTAGATGTAACTTTAACAAAACATGAACTTAAGATGTATACCTTACAATCTCCTTCATTCTTAGTTGTCTTCACCTCTTTGGGTTATCGTAAACCACAACGACCAAAGAAGGACATCTCTAATGATATCCATAAGAAGAGTGAAGCTTTAAACCTCTTAGGAAGAATGGCTAGAACACACACACAGTACTAGCTTCGTAATGTATTCTTTGAGAGAGTGTTTGTAGAGAGTGAGAGAAGATGATAAACACTTCACCAAAAAGTCTCTTATTTCACACGACACTTACACAAAAATTGATGTTTCTTACACCCTTTGGCCTTCCTCTAACCCCCAACACCAATGGAGGGTTAGTGGGAATTAAGTGGCTTTTAATCCCACTTAATTTAGCATGAAACTTCCACCCCTTCTTTAAATTTTGTAAGCTTACCTAATAAGCAAGATTCACGTGTCATATGATTCACAATCAAATGACCCGAAACTACTACTTGTATAGCGTAGTCATGCATCTCTCATATCTTGGATCTACATCCAAAACCATTTTACTCATTCTTCGTGTCTTCAATGCGTGTGACCAATTAAGTTCCCAATTATGTTTGTCACTTGAACTAACATTTAATTCAAGCAAGTCATGAGTGGTATCTAGCAATACATTATGACCCCCAATTGATTGAAAAGTTAGTGGTTTGACTATGAACCCTTCCATAGACAATGTTCCCGTGCAATTCATCCTTTCACCATCTATACTCCACTTGGTTGTGTCAACTCTCACTAGACTGACTATGTCACATCTAGCCCAAGTGATGTTAGTTCTTATCCTCGAGGCTTATTACTCAATTAGATATGTCACTAAAGACTATCTCCCTAACATTTCCACTCTAGCCAGAGATTCTCGAGCAATGACCCCGGCAAGAGGTCGTGGGTATCATCTCCTTCTATTAGGAGTGGTGAATCCTTTATTGACTACTCAGTTACCTTCAAATACCTCATGTTATACCCAGTCACCACCCTATGAGCAACCTCTAAAAGGAAAAGAGGAATGGAGTCAAATTACAGGATTAGTATCCAAGATATCCTTAAGCACCTCAAGTCTAAGGATATTTGCACTATTGTTATGATGAGACTATATTGACACTATAATAGATTATTCATAAGATTGTCTCATGCAAGGTTATCCAATATAGTTAGTACTCTTAGTAAGCATCCACATGTTAACTTTAAATAACTCATGCTTACAACTTATGAGATCCACTGCTTGATCTAATCAAGGAGTATAACATGTGCTAGTTTATCCGGATTAATAATATTCTATCTCATTAATCCTATAACTAGGGACAATTTAGATATTAACATAATTACACATGATAGGAATCTCATTATCATAATCTCATCATGATTTACTTTATGCTATGTAATGTATCAAGGACTTCACTAAATCGAATTAAGATCTCTATCAATTCATAAAGAACATGAACATCAAATTAATGAAAAAACCTTTTTATTAATCAAAAAGATTTGTACAATAAGTGCTAAAGGTGATTGCCTTTAGAGCACTTCTCTAATACGATGCACACTCTCCATCCCGTGACAATTCTCAAAGGAATTAGCTCATTCTTTTCATTGGAGATCACCATCATTCCTCTTTTCTTTGGTACAACCTGCACAGGACTTACCCAAGGACTATTTGACCACATCCTTCATATTTGGATTCAGCCACCTTTGAGGTTGTACCACCAATTTAAACTCTTCCTTGTTTAAAAATTTGTACGTGAAAAAAGAAGGGTTGATCCCTCTAATGTCAAAGATCTTCCATGCAATGGCCCTTTTATGTTTCTTAAGAATATTTATCAACTTTTACTTTTGTGCCACCCCTAGAGTTGATGCGATAATTACTGATAATTTTGAATTCTTCCCAAGAAATGCATATTCCAAATGATCTGGAAGTGTCCTTAACTCTAACTCTTGTGGTTCTTCAATGGAGGAACCTTATCCCTGTATTTCTATATATTTTTTCAATTTCTTTTATTCTCACAAAATGTTTATTGTCTTCCTGTTCTTCCTTGTCTTGAGTTATAAACAATTCATGCATGTCATTAGACACAATTTCTTGCACAATGTCTAAAGTTACCTAATCATTAACATCAATAAAATAACAGGAATCATCGCACTCAAGTGTGCATCTCCTAACATTAGATATTTTAAAAGTTACCTTTCCTTCTCCCACCCTAAGAACTAGTTTACCATCACTAACGTCAATGACGGCTTTAGTCATAGCTAGGAAGAGGTGCCCTAAAATCAAAGGTACTTCTATGTCCTCATCCATGTCAAGTATAACGAAGTCAAATGGGAAGATGAACTTGTCAACCTTTACTAATACATCCTCAATGATTCATCTAAGGTATTTAATAAATCTATCAGCTAATTGAATGCTCATACTGGTAGGTTTAAGGTCTCTTAATCTTAGTTTCTTGAATAATTTATATGGCATTAAGTTAATGCTAGCACCTAAATCAGTTAAAGCTTTTTCTACTGACAAATTACTAATAACATAAGGGATAGTAAAACTCCCTAGACTTTAAGCTTCTCTGGTAACTTGTTTTGTAGGATTGCTGAGCATTCTTCACTTAGCAAAATCGTAGCTAATTCCTCTAACTTATTCTTATTAGAAAGTAGCTATTTTAGAAATTTTGCATACTTAGGCATCTATGCTAGGTCTTTAACAAATGGTCAGTTAATATAAAGTTGTTTGAATAACTCGAGCAATTTTCCAAATTGCTCCTATATATGATCCTTCTTTAACTTCACTGGGTATGGTATGGTGGGTTGAAATTCCCTTACTTTAGGAGGATTCTCTACATCTTTGGTCTTCTTTTGATTGTTTTCGCTATCCTCCTCTTCATTTAAGGGTCTAGCATCTACTTGTAACTCCTTCCAACTTTTAAGTGTGACCGCCTTCACATGCTTATTAGGGTTAGGTTTAGCTATATTCGATAGATTCCCCGTTTGCCTTTCGGCTAAAATTATTATTAGTTGGTTAGGTTAAACCTTCAAGTTACGTATGGACTTCTATTGTCTCTGGTAATTTGCTCTTGATTCTTGAACAAATTCCAATATCATTTCGTCCATATTTGACTTCCTTGGTTGTGATGCTCGCTGTTGATATCCAGGTGGAGTATTGTTTCCTTGTTTTCCTTAATTACCCCGTGAAAATTTCAGGTGTTTCCTCCATCTGTGATTATACATATTACTGTAAGGATTATTTGAGGGTCTTGGAGCATTCCCTAAATAATCCATATGTTCGGACTGAGCTGATTAACACTCTTTTCCTTGGTGTTCTAGCTTGCACGCCTTACACTGCATCACCTTTCCTTGTGGAGCCATAGTTAATCTATCTATCTTCTTACTTAAGGCTTCCACTTGACTTTCCAACTGTGCCATCACATCTACTTTAAGACTCTCACTGGCCTGTTAGATCGTGATCTAGTTGAGCACCACTAGTAGTTGTTCATGGTCATATCTTCGATCAATTCTTAGCCGCTTCAGGTGTTTTATTATTCAGCCTCCCTCTAGCTGCTGCATCTATCAACTGACTTGAACTTTGACTTAGCCCATCATAAAAAGTTTGGATTTGTATCCATAGTAGTAGTCCGTAATGAGGGCATCGTTTGAGCATCTCCTTTAATCTCTCCCATGTTTCATACATTGATTCACCTTCAATTTGGAAGAATGGCGAGATATCATTCCTTAGCTTTGCAGTCTTAGCAGGGGAAAGTACATACAGTAAGAATTTTTCTGCCGTTTGATACCATGTAGCAAGTGACAAAATTGGCATAGAATTCAGCCATTGTTTAGCCTTTCCTCTAATGGGAATGAAAATAGATATAGTCTAATTGTGTCATCATTTGCTTCATTGATTTTAAATGTATCGTAGATCTTCAAAAAGTTAGAGATATGCTCATTGGGTTCTTCAACTTGGAGTCAACTCAATTCCCAATCTTCATCCCATAAAAGTGAGACTCGTGGTTGATTATTTTTTCCTCTTTTATTTCTTCTATATACTTTAAGTTCTTTTGCATCATAAATACTTTTTATGAATATGTCAGGTTACTCAGTTAGCTCAGAGTTTCAAATGGCCACTAGCACTATTCAAAATTTTGGCCTATCTTAGATCAAAATTATCATAAAATTTTTCATTAATTCATAATCAATATACAATACTCAACTATTTATAAAGTTCAAATCTATACCCAAATCATGTTAAAAAATAATATATATGGTCATATCATTCAATTTAAGCATAAATTCTTAAAATTGTTCAATTAAAATTAACAAAAACTTATCATAGTCAAATCATGAAGCAATTGAAACTTCTACCAAGTCATTTTCACAACTTTAATTTTTATTATTTATTGTTTCAAAATTTAACTTATTAAGCTAATTGTAATTTGATTGAATTACTAATAAGATGTATCATATTCAATTAATTATGGCTAAAAATAACCCTTCCTTTATACTTAAACCATATATTGTCCTCATTGGAAAAATAAGCATAAAAATAAATAGTCCTCATTGGAAAAATAAGCATAAAAATAAATGCATAGCTCACAAAAATAGAGATGGAGAAAGGAAATAAAGATTGAGAAAACTTATATAAGCCCTTTGTTGATGTTGCTCTCTATAACTCCAAAAGATACATTAAAATGAAAATTTTGCTTAGAAACTAAAAAGAACAAAAACAATAGAATGTAAATGATACAAGACACAAAATAAAACAAACATATTTAAAAATAAATTAACATAATTAATAATTAAAATAAGTTTTGAAATACAAGGGAAAGAAATTCAAATAAAATTCAATAGATAAACAAAAAAGTATAAAGAAATAAGCTATCCACTACATTATCATCATCATCATAATTGTCCTCAACATGCTCTGTTGGTAGTTACAATAGTGGAAAAGGCCTTAGTGTCTTTAAAAATCTAACATGTTGAAAATAAGTAACTATGCTATCCTCTAACCAGTTCAACATGTTGAAAATAAGTAACTATGCTATCCTCTAACCAATTCAACTACTATGCCTGCACATTAAAGCTTTTCTAAAATCCTTATAACATTTTACTTTTAAAAAATTATTGTTTTTAACCCGCTGGATGATGTTCTTTATTGTCTCCTACGTTAATTGTTGAGGTGTCAATTTAATATCCTTGGATTATTATCCTTTTACTTGTGTGGCTCAACAACTGGTGTTGGTTGCTTATTACTTCTATCTACCTTCTCAATTATTACAATTAAAATATTACCTCTTAACTCTCCATCCTCATGACAAACTACAATATATGTTCCCTCCACCTTCTTCACTAAACTTATACACCTCATCACTTATATGTTAAGGAAGTATTGAACATGATATGGTCATTCCGAAGAGGTTAGAGAATATTTGTAGGTTCTTAATAGGTGAATGAGGTATAAACCTCCATATATTGCTACCTTCTTCCTCGTCATCATATACTCTAAATATCTGGAGAAAAAACACAAAATTGCATTGGAATGCTCCACTATGTAACATAAATAAAATAATTCTCTTATAGCTAACACTCTTGTACTCTCCCTCTTACTAATCATAGTATGAGTAATAGTTTGGTGTAGATAATGTAAGGCGGGTGAACTAATATTAGTGCTCCTAGTTCTAATGGGGTTATAATTGTAGGCTTTATATGATATATCATGCCAAAAGAAGACAAAACTAGTTACATTCAAAGGGAAGTTTGTGATAGAGGTTTGGTAGAGCTCAGATTCCACTTATTAGGATGTATACAACTCACATTTAAGTTTAAAATGATGGATGGATATTGTACCTTAATTTAAAATGATTGATGGATATTGCACCTTAATCTAAAAATTTACCATATTTAAATTGTTTAAATTTTTATATTTCTTATATTGTAATGTGGATAACACTTTGAGTGTGAGCTCTTTATATACATCTTTTATGATTTTGAAAAAACTTATCCATCCCATATTGTCAGTCATCATTTAAAACTTCACCCCCAAACCGATCTATACCAAAGTATGCATACAATAACTTATATTTGGTTTAAATAGTTAATTTCTAATGATTTGAAACCTTTCTAGATGAGCTTTATTATTGAAACATAACATATGATGTTTATTTTGAAAGGTTGTCAAGATTGACGTTATGAAACAACCTCCTCTCTTTGTCATCCATTTCCCTCTACTGAAGGTTAATCATTACTCGTGTTGCTTTAATTTAGCACCTATAAATGAAAAAAAAAACACCCTCACACTTCAAAATTACTAAATGTCAGCTAATGGAACCTTAATGAAATTTGCAATTTTTGGGAGAAAAGTGAAGTAATATAGAGTTAGGTTTATTGGGTGCATCAAAATTAGTCTAAGAATTAGTTTGAGAAAAGATTTATACTAAGAGAGGTCAAAAGATTTGGGAGAAAATTGAGAGAGTATGAGAAAATGATATCTTGGTCCATTGGATGCCATATGGTATGTTATAAAAGACATGCCAAGACATTTTTGTATTTCATATTGTATCCCTCTCAAAAAAAGGATTAGTACAAAATAGAAACGTGATTTGGGCTTTCTTAGACCTTGTTAATCTCAAAATTTAGATTATAAAATATAATACATAGAAATAATCTAAAACATTGACGTGTCCCAAACTGTATATCACACCAAAGTAATATCAGTTGGTTTCAAATTATAAAATTTCAACGACCAAAAGATAAAGGTCTTTTTGGCAATCAACGAATTGTATTAGATATTAGCTGATTTTATCAGTGGTTAGTTGATAATAGATTATGTCAGTTGATTTGACTAATAGATAATTTCAGTTGTTTATTAAAAATGTTTGGTAAAATTAAATTTTAGTATTAGCTGTTTATGTGTAAAATGACTTATGAGGACATGACTTTAAAAAAATATAGGTACATGAGTATTATATCTTAGTATTTATTTGAACATTCTCATAAGAATTTAGATTATAGATATTTAATTTTACAAAAATTAAGTTTATAACTCTAATAAATAACATAGAACATATAATAATAATAATAATAATAATAATAATAACAACAACAACAACAACAACAACAACAACAACAACAACAACAACAACAACAACAACTAGAAAGCCATGAACATAAATCAACCAGAAACTTCGTAGATAATGATACATCCAAACACAAAATATAACAATCCGAATGAAATTTAACAATACAATTCAAATAGAGCAAACGAAATCAACACCATCATTTAAAGCAAAGGTTTATAATAATCTAAGAATGACATCTAACAGCCATTAAACTAGAAGCAATATTATAACATATAATTGTCATCTCTCGAGTTCTCTATTCTTCAATACCTTCTTGTGCAGAGTTAACTTCAACATCTTGAAATACATTTGGAGGTATAAATTCAGGACCTTGATCAATGATATTAAAAACTAGGTCGCCAATTGTACTTCTTATAATATAGTTATGCAACGAAAAATATGCACAAATTATTCTATTTTGATCCATCTATAAATACTTAGGCATTTTCTCCAATATCTTTCATTGAGCTTTAAGAACAACCAAAGCCCTCTCAATACAACTTCTAAATAATGCATAAGCTCGATAAGAAGAGCCTCTTGTTTTTACACCACGAAACTTCGATTGATCTCCTGTAGCCATTATTAGAATCATAATCCTCCAGCTTACATCAATCTATCCCTCTTCATTCATTCTATTTCTAAAACATACCAAATAAGATAAGCCGCGCTACCTAATGAAAACTGCTAGTAGGCAAAGAAGAAGGAGAATGATAGGCGCAGAGAAGGGAAACAACTAACAATGGTGACTAACAAGTGATGGAGAAGGCGATGTGTTGTAATCATTTTTATTCCTTTAAACATAACAAAAATATGCGAGTGACAAAGGGGGAAGGGAGAGGATAAACTTACTAGAGAAGATGAAAGATGTCATTGGTTAAAATCTAATCGACGCACCATTGTAACATTCTTCACTTTGCGTATCAGTGAAGTTTAGAGAGAGTTTTGCGTATTAATGTGTTGTAACATTCTACTCTCTGCGTAACATTGTGTTGAGCTTTTCCATTTTAAAGGTGAAAAAGAGACCAGGGGGCAGCTGTGAGTAATAAATGGAGTTAAATGCGATAAGCTTTTGAAAGTAACAATCAATAAATACAAGGAGTATATTTGAGTTACTAACTACAGTCTGCAGGAACACAATGATAAACAAAGAAATGAACGCAACTTTTTACAAGTAACAAATTGTGCTAAATAAGTGAAATTCATAGTTCACCAACATTAATGACACTTGTAATATCCTTGGCTTGAGACTTTAGTCAAGACTACAACAAATCCAGTATAACTGTAGAGAATCGATTCTTTGGCAGTTTCTTTATTGTCAAACGACCAAAAAGCATAGAACTTCACTCACTAACATTCAATTTATGAACCATTGCCATCTTCACAACTCACCATATTCGTCTTTGCTTAATAATATAATATATATTATCTTAAGACACTACTATTCATGTTAAATTCCTTTTGTGGAATGAAAATGGTCAGCTCAATAGGTGGATTTCTTAAACACCAATTCTTAGAAATCTATGAACTGGATACTTTGGAGGAATGGAGAGTTGAGCTTGGAGCTTTTCCAAGCTTGTTAAGCACATAAGTTGAGAAGAATGGTTACTGCATGACCTCTTGGGTCTCTCTGATGAATTAAGAATTTAGTTTGAAGTATGCTACAGTAACATGCTAGCATAATTGAAACTACATGCATGGCTTCGCAGAACAAATTTAAAGGGCACAAGTAATAGCATGGCTTTGTTTATGTATGGTAACATTTGCTTCATTCATGCATGGCTTTCTTAGTTGCAGAGAAACGCAACTTTGGAAGAATGTAGATTTGAGCTTGGAGCTTGGAGCTTTTCCAAGCTTGTTAAGCACATGAGTTGAGAAGAATGGCTACTGCATAACCTCTCGAGTCTCTTTGATGAATTAAGAATTTAGTTTGAATTATGTTACAGTAGTATGGACAGCTATAGTAGCATGCTAGCATAATTCAAATTACATGCATGGCTTCTTAGAACAAATTTAAAGGGCATAAGTAATAGCATGACTTCATTCGTGCATGGTTTCGTTGATGGCTTCATTCATGCATAGCTTTCTTAGTTGCAGAGAAACGCAAGTAATAGCAATAACTTAAAAGGGTATGATCGACATTTTGATATTACATTTTCAATTGCAGAGCAAAACGCTCCTATACAGGAGCTTTTTCAAAATCAGCTAATATGGTTAATTAGCCGGTTACCAAACATTTCCATCAGCTATTTGATATGTCGATCAGTCAAAAGCTTTGAATCCGCTAAAAATGGGTTAACTTCACGTCTCAAAATTCTTGCTTTCTAGCTTTTTACTTTCCGCTTGGTGGTCTGGGATCTAGGTAGGTACCACATTCGTGACAAAATGGGAACTTTATGCCCGTAAATGGGAAGTTAATAAAAATATTTTCTATGCTTTGTCTTCAAACATGACATGACTCAAAAATTCTTCGTCAGCTACCCAAGGCATTTACATGACTCAAAAATTCTTCGTCAGCTACCCAAGGCATTTATGTCTCTATCCTCCAAGGATGTATCGCATCCGTACACGTGGCACACAGTTGATTTCGTTGGGAAGAACACCAACATTTGTAGCATTATTTTCACATGCCATGAAAGCGTTGCCCGTTTTAAAAATACGTTTGAAATTCCACACATCCAACGAACCAAACCAGTCGCACCATCTTCTAGTTATTGTAGTCACAACAGTCAAAATGGGATCCAATCTTATGGCCAACCCTACAGCCTGATTACGTGTAAAAGTAACTCCGGGGTTACTTTGATTCCAGTGTAAGTTGTAACTAAATTCTCAGAAAAACGCGTAAGCTGTAACTAGTGAGACATTAAGAGAACTATCTGAACTCTGAAGAGAATAGCAAACACTAAGAGAGAGAAATAAACAAGTGCGAAGCCAACAAAAATCTGAGAGGTATGAAAAAAGAGGTGAACTTGGTTGTGGTTTAAGATATCAGTTGTTTCCTTGTTTGGTGCATGAGGTAGGTCGATTTCTTTTAACTTTGTGGTCTCTTCTGGTTTCACCATTTTTGTACTGTTTGTGTTCTTGAATCTCACTGGCAGTTTAATGCTTCTTAAGAGAGAGAGAAACAAGTGCGAAGCCAACAAATATCTGAGAGGTATGAAAAAAGAGGTGAACTTGGTTGTGGTTTAAGATATCAGTTGTTTCCTTGTTTGGTGCATGAGGTAGGTCGATTTCTTTTAACTTTGTGGTCTCTGCTGGTTTCACCATTTTTGTACTGTTTGTGTTCTTGAATCTCACTGGCAGTTTAATGCTTCTTTTCTTTTTCTTTTTCTATCTGGGTTTTGCTCTTCACTCCAAGCCTCTTTCCCGTCCACATGAAATTTCTTTTCTTTTTTTTTTCAGAACTTGATTTGGTTTCTCTGCAATTGCTTTTCCTTTGAAATGCTCGATTCTAGGTCAGTTTATGAGTTGGTTTAGATGGAAAGCCTCTAGGAAAGAGAAAGTGATCGTACCAAGTTCTTGTTTTTCAATTGAGAAAGAGGACATTTGAAGCACTGGAGTTGAAAAGCAGTTGCTGGTTTTAGTTTCTCATCCATGAGGCTATGGTCCTTTTTCTTTGACCTATTAAGAGGAACTAGAAAAATCTATTCAACAACCATTATCTGCGATGCTAATTGATTTCTTGGTTTTCAACTCATGCCCATCTCATTTCATGTTATTTGCAATCCTTCACAAGTTGATGTTCTATGGTATACTTATTACTATAATGTTAGACAAACTATAGAGTTTGAAAATTGTGCTGGTCATGTGGTTGTTTATTGACATACAACTTGTGGGATAATATATAGAAAAGAGGGTGCAAAATATAACTACATTAATATTGGGTTAAGTAGGGTGTTTAACTAGTAAGGCTTTTTGTAAAGTTGCTAAAATATTGACGTACTGTTAATAACATGAATTTGAATAATTTTTGTGGCATCCTTGGAATTAACTGCTGTATTCAAGCAACAGAAAGCGTACTTTGAAGCCTTTGCTGGAGTTTCATGACTTGAATTGAGTAGGATCTTTAGGTAGTTTGGTTCTAAACATACTTGAATAACACTTTTTATTCACTAAAACCCTGGTCAGAGGATTGTTGTCCCTATAAGGTTCATGATTAATTTATCAATGTTATTGGAAAAACTTCTTCTGCAGTAATCTTATGATTACATAATGTCATTGTTTGGACTGAGAACTCTACATGAAGGGTCTATATCTAGAAAAGTACATGTTAGTTAAAGTACTTCCAGGCTGACGACTTAAACTCTAAACATATTTGATTTTGTTTATCTTTTTGGTGCATTTTAGAAAAATGTTGCCTTGATTTCTTTTTGCTCGGCCGAAAACTTTTATATAAGATGTGTTATAGATTAAGCAATGATTGTAGGAATTATGTATTGATTACAAGGATTATAATCCTTTGATCCTAGGGACTACATTTCATATATATATATAAACCCTATCATGAGAAATATAGTACATTCTCTATTTTACATGATATATATATATATATATATATATATATATATATATATATATATCCTAAAGCACTTAGCTTTTGTCTCTTCTTCTTTGTCAATCTTTGCTTGAAGTTTTGCCCATGAGAGTAGAAAGTTGAGTTTTTTTTAGGTCATCATCTGACCTCATCGTGGGCACCAATAGGAGCTCCACGAACCGGTGAGCCACTCCCTAAAGTCTGGTCATTAGAAGCTTTGTGCATATATCACATGCGTCGGCCAAATCTTTTGGATATGCTCCCACACACCGACATGTCTAGGCGCGTACGGTAGTGCCCTCACCTCCGATCAAGTTCTCTATTGTCGACTCCTACCTACTGGTGTTCTTGAAAGTCAAGCTCCTTGTACTGCCAGTATTTCCAGCCAGATCTGGTTCCTTATTTTTGTTGCTCCTCCAGTTTTCTGATGTTTTTGTGTTTTCCACTTAGGTTTGTCACAAAATATTAATTATTTGTGTGTAGGACTGGTGTGACTGTTGGGATTTAAAAGGTCTCGCTGTCTCAAAAGTGTTTTTTTTTTCCTTTTTGGTTTGGAATTTGACTCACATTGTTTTTGTCTATTGTTATTTCCATGGCTTATGAACAAAAAAGTTTAATTGTGATGGAATGACATTCCTGTGATAACAAAATCATGAAACGTAAGTTAGTTGGTCTTAATTATTTTGATTGGTGTAAGACAGTATGAATTTATTTAAGGACAATTTCTAAAGACAATCACCTTATTGATGATCCTCCATTGGATCATAAATGCAAGGAATGGTTGTGAGATGATGCCCGGTTATTCTTACAAATTTGAAACTCTATTGACAACGAAATTATTAGCCTAATTAATCATTGTGAGTATGTCAAAAAAATTAATGGATTTTGGAATTTTACTTTCTAGAAAAGGAAATATTTCTTGCATTATGAGGTGTGTAAGGGATTTTATGGGGTTGAACAATAAGACCAATCCCTTTAAGCTTATTTTATGAATTTTAAAAAGATTTATGAAGAATTAAATGTTTTGTTACCATTTAGCCTTGATATTAAAGCCAACAAGCCCAATAGGATCAAATGGGAATCATGAGTTTTTTGGCTAGACTTAACTCATAGTTTGAGATTGCTAAGTCTCAAATTTTTTCTAGTGTTGGAATTTCCTCCTTGGGCGAGGTCTTTACTCAAATATTCTTTACAGACATTAGCGCATTTGTTGTTCCTACCACTCAGACCACAAGTGCTCTTGTGGGTTGGAGTACTAGATATGACCATTAAAAATCATCTCAAAGGAATACTAACAAAGGAGGAACATGAAATAGGAATCAAGATGTGGGAGGAATCATTTGTCGATATTGTCATGAATTGGGTTATACCAAACGAACTTGTCGAAAACTAGAAAATAAATATCAGAAAACTCATTCAACTCATGTTGCAGCTACCACTACACCGCCTAGCTCATCTGTTGAGAAGACAATTATAGATTCTGCCTATGAATTTGCTAAATTCACTTAATTCCACGAAGCATTGAAAAATTCATCTCACCCTATCTCTACTATTGTTGATGCAGGTATCACGCTTACATGACTTTTCTCCTCTTCCTCTCAATGGGTCATTGATTCTAGTGCCTCAGATCACATGACAAGTAATCCCAATCTTTTTTCTACTTTCTAGAAATACTTATCTCGTTCCCATGTTACTTTAGCTAATGGATCTACTTTTTCTTTTGTTATTGACTCTAGTACTATTAACCCCACTCCATTATTGTCATTATCCTTTATTTTAGAATTATTGAGATTTTCTTGTAATTTACTATCTATGAATAAACTCACTGGTACCTTAAATTGTTGTATCTTATTCTATCTTGATCATTGTCTTTGAATGAGATTATTGATAAAGGACTTTAATCAGGGGGTCTCTACATTTTGGATACCTAGGTGACTTGACCCAACTCCCTTTGAAGCTCATTGTCGATTAAGACAGCCCTCTTTAAGGTTATTGAAGAAGTTATATCCTCAATGTGATAATGTTTCTAGCTTAAAATGTGAATCTTGTCAATTTGCCAAACATCATCGTATGTCTTCCCTTTCCCAGGTTAATAAACGAACTAGTTTTCCTTTTGAATTAGTACATTATAATATTTGGGGTCCTTGTCCTATGGTGTCCAAAATTGGGTTTTAATACTTTGTTACATTTATTGACAATTTTCTCATGTGACTTTACCTTATCTAATGAATAATTGTTTTGAACTATTCTCCTATTTTACTACTTTCTTTGCTAAAATCAAAACACAGTTTAATGTTTCTATCCACACGCTAAGAAATGACCATATCAAAGAACATTTTTCCACCTCATTCCAAAACTACATGCTTCAAAATGGTATTCTTCGTTAATCTTCATGTGTCTCTTATTACAAATGAACGTTGTCAAACAATTTTTGGCCGATGTGGTCTCCATAGCTTGTTTTTTAATCAATCGTATGCCTTCAAATTCTTTGTGGTTTGATTTCTTGTAATGTCCTTTTTCCTACTAATCTATTGTTCTTTCTTACATCACAAATTTTTGGCAGTTCTTGTTTTATTCTTGATGTTCATCCTCAAGTCACCAAGTTAGATCCTAAATCTTTAAAATTTGTAAAAAATTGGTGCTACTGTCCAACTCAACAAATATCTTGTGTTCGTTGATGTTACCTTTTTTGAACATATTTCTTCTTTTCTTACTCTTTCAGTTATTAAAAAGAGGACAATGATCTGTTAGTTTATAAGGTTGTCTATCAGATGAATATTGTAACCATTACACCAACACAACCACCACATATTCATTTGGTCTATTATGGAAGATGAAATCATCCTGATATAAGTTGATACCTGTTCATTCTTTGACATTAGATCCAACTTTGGATGATATCCCAATTGCCCTTTGCAAAGGTAAATGCCAAATCATGTTTCACATTTTCTCTTTTGTTTCTTATGACCATTTCTCTTCCTCTTCATGTTCTTTTGTTGCCTTGGTTTATTTTCTCTCCCAAAAACTGTTCATGAAGCTTTATCTCATCTTGGTTGATGTAATACTATAATGGAGGAAATGAATGCTTTAAATGCTAATGGTACATAGAATTTAGTAAACTTGCTTGTTGGAAAAAAGTCCATTGGATATTAATGGGTTTTCGTAGTCAAAGTCAATTTAGATGGATCAGTGACTTGACTTGAAGCACGGCTTCTCACAAAAGGCTATGCTCAAACTTATGGTGTGTGTGTTATTTTGATTCCTTCTATTTTGTTACTAAAATAACATCTATTCGCCTATTCATTTCTACGGCAGCTACCTTTGATTGGCCCCCTAATCAAAGATATCAAAAATGCCTTCTTACATGGTGACCTCCAGGAGGAAGTGTATATGGAGCAACCTCTTTGGTTTGTTTCTTAGGGGGAGTATGGAACAGTTTGTTGTCTTCGCAAGTCTTTGTATAGTTTGAAGTAGAGTCCATGTGCTTGGTTTGTAAAATTTAGCCAGGCAGTAGAAATATTTGGATTGAACAAGAGCATATATGATCTCTTAGTCTTTTATAAACAATCTAAATTTGAGATTATTTTCCTTCTTGTTTATGTGGATAATTATTATCGGAAGTGACTATGGGCATCTCATCATTAAAATCCTTTCTTCACATTCATTTTCACACAAAAGATCTTGGAGGTCTAAAATATCTTTTGAGAGTAGAAGTAACGAGAAGCAAGAAAGACATTTTTTTGTCCAAAAGAAAATATGTATTTGATCTATTACCTGAGATGAGAAAGTTGGGAGCTAAGCATGTAGTACCTTAATGCCCCCTTATTTACAACTCACCAATGACGGAGACTAGCTTAAAGACGCTGAAAAATATAGAATATTTGTTGAAAATTTAAACTATCTTACAGAAATATGTCCTAATATTGTATATTTTGTCAGTGTTATGTCAATTCATGTCTTTTCCAACTGTTCATCATTGAGCAGCCTTAGAAAAAATCTTATATTACCTAAAGGGTGCTTTTGGACGAGGGATATCATATGAAAATCATGGACACACTCACATTGAATGTTTTTCAAATGATTATTAGGCAGGTTCTAAGATTGATAAAAAATATATGATTGGCTATTGTGTCTTTATTGTAGGAAACTTGATCTTATGGAAAAGTAATAAGCAAAATATTGTATCTAGATTCAATGTAGAGTCTAAATACACAGTTATGGCACAGGTGTGAGATAATGTGGATATATCAACCATTATTTGGAATTAGTCTTAAAGCCTCAATACTAGCAAAATTATGATGCGATAATTAAGCTGCTCTACATATCATTTCTATCCCAACGTTTCACAAAAGAACTAAAAATATTGAAATTGATTTCTAACTCATTCGTGAAAAAGTACAACATAATTTGATCTCTATAGGGTATATAGAAATTGAAGAATAGCTTGGAGATATTTTCACAAAAGCCCTAAGTGGTACTCGAGTCCATTATATTTGTAACAAGTTGGGCATGATTAATATTTATGCTCCAATTGGAGGAGGAGTGTTAAGCATTGATTGTAGGAATTGTGTATTGGTTACAGGGAACTATAATCCCTTGATCATAGGGACTGCACTCCTAATTAGTCTTGTAAATTTGTATATATATAACCCTAACTCTGTATGTTCTCAATCAAGAGAAATACAGTACATTCTCTATTTTACAAGTGAATTGGAGGAAATTCTCTGCATTTTGATGTATGAAGTTAATGCCTCTCCATGTGCAACGACTAAAGTTTTATTTGTCTTCTAATTCAAATTTTAATTTCTTATATGGGAATTTTTGATTGTAGAAGCTTGATAAAGCAGGAATGATTTTGTTTTTGCTACACTTGGATGCTTCTTGACTGTAATTGGATAGCTTCAAAACTTGTGTGTTCTGGGCAGTGATTTAGAGAGGTTATTGGACATGAATATACTTGTTGGGACATGCTTGAACCAAGGGAAGCTGATTTACCTGTCCTGTTTCTGGTCTTTGTTGTACTTCCCGTGGTTGCTTACATATTACTTGGAAAATGGAGTGATACTGCAAGGAAAAGAGACAGGGTAAGTCTACTTGCTCAATTGGCTTGTGAAGAAACTCTTAGAGCAGAAGTAATGTCTAATCCCAGTGCTAGTCCTCTTGTGCCTGCTTCAAAGAATGGAACTCATTCCTGTGCCAGATGCTGTAGTCCAGCTACAACTCGCTGCTCCAGATGCAAGACTGTTAGATATTGGTAATTTCTTTTCTAGCTTTCTTTATGTCATGTTCAAAGTCATATGGAGTAAATATGGTTCACAAAAGTGTATTTCTGTAGCTAAATTTCAAATAAATTGCCTTTTAACTGTTTGAGATGCATGTAGCTGCCTAAAAATCTTTTAATTGCACCATTTGGATTTTGTAACAAGCATGTGAAAATTCACTACATGATCCCGGAAATGGGCACATGGGAGATTGACTGCTTCAGACTTATTAATGAAACGGCACTATCCCAAGGAATTACACGTCTTGATATATTGATTTTCTTTTTTGCTTACTTAAAACCAAATATAGAAAAGTATGGTTTTCTTCTGGTTCATCTATTTGCTTAAAGTTTCATTGGCTTTATAAGAATAACCATTTTTTGTGGGTCCATAGCTGTGTGCTGGAAGTGAACATGCTGGCTTATGGTTCTTGAGCTACACTTTGGATGATCTAAAAGTGAAAGTCTGTAATTGATACCTACAATGTTGACATATAGCTTTATTGAAAATCTATGACATGTGTCGGATTATGCAGATTATGTAGAATCTGCAGTATTATCTAGAGAATCTGCAGTATTATCTAGAAGATTGTATAGCTATAGAAATTCTATAAATCCCTGATTTCTAGGGATTAGGATAAGATACAGATTTCCATGTATCTTAGGAAATCTGATACTTTATTTAGTATAGACAAGTGTATATATATTGACTATAGCTGTAACCTAATACAGAATGAATAAGATTTTTCTTCTCTGCTAGTCTTTCACAACACTAACAAACTGCTACATACTTGCAAACAAAATTTTGAATGTAGTAATGTGGCTAATTGCTACAATATTCAATTCGGTAGTTTCATACTTTACTAAGTCCCAAAGTTTAGTTCTGACAACTTTATGTCCTGAAAACAGTATTTAAGATGGATCAGAGGATGTATTTTACAAGTTATCTAGAGAAGCCTGGTGGAAATTTAGACAGCAATCGGCTTGGCTGGCACATATACACCTTACACATGTGCAAAAATACGCTTCATGAAGAAAATCTTAAAACCACCCAAATATAGTAAGTTATTGAACATTCAAATAAGAGTAATTTCCCGGCATGCAGATGGGAAAAAAACTTAAACCAGATGTACCTCTCCACCAAAAGGTAAAGTCTTTCCTGTATTAGGTAGGGCCACTCCATCCTGAACAACAAAGCTAAAAACTGGTGAATAATCATGATCACTTGGAAAAAGTCACAACCAGAGTGCATGAAGGAGAACCTCATGGAAAAATGAGGAGAAAGAAGACAGCATAACAACAAAGCAAAAAGCTAGTGAATAATCATGATCACTTGAAGAAAAGTTCTAACATGTAAAGGTAAGAACATTCAAGAGTTCATGAATAAGAAACTACTGGCAATGAAGAAATAGAGAAATGGTAAGGTAACAACCATGTAAGGACGTTAATTTTGTTTTTCTATCTTAGTAGTTCATTGTTTGATTGTAAAATATGAGAGGAAGTTATCATGAAGATTATGTGGATAACTTCGTCATTAAGAGGGGAGCACCCTGGATAATCTTAAGAAGTCATCCAACCTAAAAGCTTAAGAAGTTGTATGAAATCAAGGAAATGGTTCAAATAATATTTTAACATGTTGAACATAAATGTGGACAAACATGACAAATCACAAATCTACCATAAACAAAAGCAATGAATCTTGAACTCAAAACCTCTATCATAAAGGCTCTCATATCATATTAAAAAACCATTCAATTCTAGAGATTAGTTGTTGGATGGGGTCCAAAAAAAATTCAAATACTAGTTTGACAATATGTTATGGGCCCGTGCTTGGGATCGAGTCCAAAGACGATTATCAGGAAAGTTAATCTCTTTCCCCTTATTTACGTTGGTTCTTTCCTTGCAGAACCTATTTTTGGTGATGAAAATACTCTACTCCTAAGCTAATTTTTATGATAACTTCTTGCTTACTTTATTGCATAACGTAATAGCCTTATATAGGCAA
>JANQAP020000145.1:246870-287492 GCA_026874005.2 Erythroxylum coriaceum
ATATCTTATAAATATCATTAACAATAAAATCACTAAAAATAGTAACAGTAACAACAAAATAGCAATAGCAGCAATCATACAACAATATTACACTACAAAATACTAAGAGAATTGCACTAACAAATACACAGAGAATCATGATTTATGAAAAATAATTTCTCCGTATATTTCTAGATGCAAAAACAATTTTTTTCCATGAAAGCACGTTTAAGTTTCAAATCATCATATACAACATCTACATCATCCTATAGCTTTTCCAGGTTATCATCACCCTTCAGTTGGAAAACAAACAAAAAATGATCAAATCACTCGAGGCCTACGGAAACAGGTTAAGTTGCTTATATGATAATCAAAAAGAGCTTATGATGTGTAATTTCAACAGGTTCCCAAGCAACATTCCCAAAGATCTATCACTATTTCCTTAACCAATATTTCAAGTATGTCCCAATCAACTTCACTGCCAGCTTCAAATGCTTCAATTCCAAAGTCAGTCCATTTCCCCTAATGAGTGACTCATCTTCCACTCTATTATTTCATTTAGGATCATCCCTGCCAAACTTGTCCATCTTTTAACCTCCTCCTGAACCTCTTGAATCAGCATGTCAGCATTTTTGCAGAACTTGAGTCTTTTCCATGTTCTAAACCCAGAATTGTTGTCCCGACCATATTTTGAATCTAAGCACTCTATTAAATAGTTGAAAAGGAACCTTTTAACAATGTTATCATCTTTGCTCTCACTGAAACCAAGAAGATGAGTAAATTTTGTCCACTGGACACCATAGACTGATTCAAGTTCATCAAGTGGGACAGGTCTTATAAGAAAACTTCTCATTCTATCAAAATTTTGGAGAGCCACATTCCCAAACAAAAGTTCAGCTTTTAGGATAACCTCATTTGCATGGGTGAGCTTGTCATCTGTTAGTTGATGCTCTGCAATATCCTAGATATGTAGCTAAGAATGTTGGTCACTATCTTGCCCCCTGTCATCCTTTCGTTCATCAATGTTACTGAATCCAGAATATCAGTATCT
Source organism: Erythroxylum coriaceum (assembly GCA_026874005.2). Taxonomy (NCBI): domain Eukaryota; kingdom Viridiplantae; phylum Streptophyta; class Magnoliopsida; order Malpighiales; family Erythroxylaceae; genus Erythroxylum; species Erythroxylum coriaceum. The sequence continues at coordinate 247,901 of JANQAP020000145.1, forward strand.
ATTTCTTTAGGAGGTGGCTGATTGTAAGAGGGGCCCTTTTTATAATAGGCCCTAGGCAGGTGCCCTGCCTACCCCTGCCCAGGGCCAGCACTGTCCATCATGCAGATCCAGGAAATTCGTGATGGTTACAAGAATACAGTAATTCGAGGCAAGCGCTCCCATTAAAAACATCAATCAAGAACCAAAAGGTGTGTGCAACTTTGTCTGCTTCGATAAACTCAAAAGCATTCTCTACCATCATGATGGTAGAAGATACATGCATTGCTTTAGAGATAATTTTGACATCTTTTGTAGTCGAAAATTAATCCGGTATTATTGAAAAGATAGAGAATCTGCGCGAACGGTCTCCATTTATAAGTAAGCTCTACTTAGAGGTTGTTTTTCACACTTCTTTTGAAGCAAAAGATACATTGTTTTGAGTGATTGCTATTTCCTTTACTACAAGACTATTAATTTTAAGTAAGTATTTGTTATTCTTTTGTAGTAATATAGTGATAAATATAAATTGGTGATTATTTAGTAAATATTATGTCCAACTCTCCCAATAAGTCAATATTAAATCAAGATACCGCTAGAAATAACAAAAACAAATAATTAATGATAAGAAATTATATATGATATAACATCTAGATAAGATTCTTCTTAACATTACTTTATACTCATAATTCATTTATTTTTGAAAATCTACGATGGCCTATGAAATTTCTTAAGTTAATGAATTGCTAGCTTTTCTTGTATAATCACCTATCTTTAGATTGGTTAATTAATATTTCTATTTGAATAAAACAATTAAGAATGCACTAAGATATATGAATTTACTAAAAGGTTTATCCTAATATTAGAAGAATCATGAGAGTTTATTTCTAAGACACCATTCAATTTTCAATATCACTATCTAAATCAATGTATAAAGAAGTTCAAGCTTTTGCATGGAAATTTAAATTTGATTTAAGCTTTTGCTTTAATCAATATAAGAAAACAAATTAGGATTCCTTCTGTCTAGATATAAGATTACTTAGAGGCACATCATCCTTGTAACAACAAAATAGATAAAAAATTAAAAAAAAAGCATATAAAGTACTCTTTTAGTGTAGATCTCTATTTCTTAATGTATTCTATTATGTTGGAATGGAGATCTCTTTCCTCATTGAAGGTGATATAAAGTGTGCACTTTTTCTCCTCTCTTCTATAGATGCTAACCCTAAGTTGAAACTTGAAAAGTTAGAAGAGAAATACAAATAACTCTCCAAACTTTTAATTTTCCATGTATAAGACCGTGTGCTCTAACTCTAATCTAAGAATGGAACACACCTAATATGATATAGATGAAACACAAAACAATACTAAGAGAAATTACTAAGGCAAGCACCTATGATTTTTCTATAGTATAGTTTTAGTGAGTCCAAGTGATGATCCCTTGAGACTGTAACTACTAGTGCTAATTATTTTTTATTATTTAATCTAACAAAAGGAGTGACTAAATTAGAGAAGGAATATTTACAAAACTAAAATAATGAATAAGAAATAATTAATTAAGGCAATACATACGAATTAAACAATCAATGAATAAATAATATTTAGGTGAAGAATTTTTGTAGAACCTTTCTTATACTTAAATTAATCCTGATTTAATAATTAAATCTAGTTACTTGGATTGATAATAATTCCAATGTTACCTCAAGACATACAACACCTATCTTTAATTTGATAAACAAAAGTTTTCTCAAATAAAATACCTTAAGACGCATTAACTTGCTTTATAAATTCCCGTGATAGGTTTGACCCTACCTTGGGAGATTTATGTGGCCTATCTATAGGGTTCAATAAAACTCATGTTACTTACACTTTGAATCAAATGATATACAAGATCCTTTGCACTTATTACTTCAATCTTACCTATGAAATCTAAAGTCGAATCTTTTACATTTATTACTTCAATCTAACACAATAAGCAAAGATGAACAATTCTTAAGAAAACTAGAATCCTGTGTTAAATTAAAGAAATCATTTCAAGTAGCAGATTGTAGGGTTCATTCCACATAAATATATATCACAATTTAGTTTATGAAAAAGTAAAGAAAACTAATAATGAACAATAAAGAAAACAAGATAAAATAATAAGTTCTCATAACTCTTAAATCTTGATGTTTCTTGATTGAGTCTTGATGGAATCTTGCTTTTCTCTAATACTATTTCCTTCTTGATATGCTCTTGAATCTCCTTTTCCTAATGATTGATTTCTAATCCTCCCCAATGTCTCTTCCTTTTTGTCCACCACATCCTGATATATGCTAAATATACATTATTTTTAGCATGATTTTGAGAGTTTTGCTTGTATTTTGGGTATTACTCATAATGAGTTATACGTTATTCTAATCTTGTTTCAACCTCTCAAAGGAAAAAGAAGAAATTTTTTAAGAATTGAGGTAGGTGGGAGCAATTTTAGAAAATTTGGAAAAAGGGCTTACAACACTAAAATAACAAAATAATGTGTTACTGGTGCTGTTCTATCATACTCCATTCTATTTTCTTAATGAGGTTTTAACCTAGGAAACATATAACTATCACCTTATTGTGTCCAGTCGTGTTCAAAGAAGGGTATTGTGTTTCTCTAAGTGTAACTAACATGCCCCCATATTTATCCCATATTTCACTAGCATGGTGGTTATATGAACCTATTTTTAACGTGTGTTGGCAGTGATTAATTATGTAAAAGTTCTAGAAAGGCACAACAAGTAACATGGAGCCTAACATTATCTTGTGTTAAGGCTGTGTTAGACATAATAATTAGGATTCATTTTATTAAAAGAAAAGGCAACTATAAATAAGGGAGAGCTTTTTGGTAGATTAGTTTTTAGGCAAAAAGAGTCCATTAGGAGAAATTTTAAGTAGCTAGAGATCAAGAGGAAAGACAGTCTTAGAAGAGGAATAAGAAATCCATAAAAAGTCAACAAAAATCCAAAGATTCAAGAATCATGAAGTTATTTTTTTATCTTTTATTTTTCCTTATACTTATGTGGTTTTTCCTTGTTTATTAATGAACTAATTGAGATATATATCCCAGTGGGATGGACCCATGGTTTCATTTTTTGAACTTATGCATTAAATACATGAAATTCCCACCTTTCTTGAGATTTGTTCATGTTCTTATATTGTGTTGAATTAAGGGAATGGAAGTTTAAGATTCAATAATTGAACGCATACATTAAGATTGAGAGATGACGTGAATGTTTAGATCATAGTATAAATGATGAAGGTTGAATGGGTTAATTGAGAGAGAACTATAGAATCTTTTTGGGTTAGGATGAAAGCTAGAGTTACATGAATAGAACTAATGCTTTCTTAGGTTGTTTAGATTAGAAAAAGTATTCAATAAATTTAATTTAATTTAATAATAAGGACTGCATTGCTTACGAGAGAATCTAGAAGAATTCTTACCAGTCTAAGGAACCAAATTTGTTCATTAAATAAGAGTGAAGTTAAAACATGACAAAGTCCTAAGGAATATCTTACTTTGATCTAGTTTATTTGTTGATTGTTTTTATTCTTGATCACTTTTTGAATTTGATGCTTTAGAATTCAGGTGAATCATATTTGATACTGTAGAAAATTAATTTCATAAGAAATCAATAATTAACGACTAGTTCTTATGGCACTTGTACTTATTAGTGGTCACTATAGTTATACCATATACTTGTCAAAACAATGACAATTTTTAGCTTTATTACCTAGGAACAGGCTATATTGATATTGATTAACTCATAAATTGATTATATTATACTTTTCTTTATATTATTGTTTTCTAAATTTTTTTCTATTTCGTCTCTTTTATACTCGATCTCTTACACGCGATAAACCAAAAGTCTTAGGAACCTTGTTGAGATTGAGTGAACCTTACATATAAGAAGAAGACTTTAGGGATGGATAGAGGCCAAAGAAGCAAAGATACTTATAGAAAATATAAACTCTTTGAAGGATTTTGTTACACTGAGTGCTTAGAGGATTAATTTTGGCATTGTAGGTCATATTGAAGCTAAAAACTTTGAGCTAAAACTTTCTATCCTCTCCATGGTATAACAAAATCAATTTGGAGTTCTTCTTATTGAAGATCCTAATTTTTGTCCTTTAATGTTCTTGAAATATTATGATGTCCTAAACCATATACCATCAAAATTAAAGTTATTTATTTTTTCAATAAGGCACAAGGCAATAACAAGACTACAATTTTTGTTTGTGGGATCTATCACCACTAGGGATTAATTATCCCAAAACTTTTTTGTAAGTAAATCCCTCCAAATAAAATGACCCAAATTAGAAATCAAATTACAACTTTTGCTCAAAAGGAAGGTGAATCACTTTATGAAGCTTGGGAGAGATATAAGGAACTATTGAGGTCATCTCCCCATAATAATCTTAAGAATTGACTCATTCTTTATAATAGGATGATCTACAACATCAGGACTTTAGTGGATGTTGCTATTAGAGGTGCTATCATAAACAAAATTATGGATAAAGAATACATCCTAATTAAGGATATGGTTCAAAATCACTATCAATGGTCAAATGAAAGAGTCATTCCAAAGCAAACTCCAATTAAGTATGATATTGATACTTTAAGTTTTCTTACTATTAAAGTTGATGTTTTAACTTAAAAGTTTGATCATATAAGTGTGAATTCTATAGGAATGCATACTTTTTCATAAGAAATTTATGGATCTCTAGGACATTTAGGTACTAATTATCAATTAAGGAACTCATTTTTCCAATATTCATTTGTTGAATAGGCCAATTATGTCAATAAATTTAACTAGAAAAATGAATCTTTTTGTAATACTTACAATCCTAGATAGAGAAATGATTCCAATTTCTCTTATGGAATAAATTTAATCTTGCTCTTTTGAACAATGTTAGGCAACCCCATGATTTTCAATCAAGGACCTTTAACCCTCCCCTCCTCAAAAGTCTAATTTAAAGTCTATACTCAAAGAGTTTTTTAGTAAACCAAGTGAAGTAAAATGAGGGGTTCAATGAGGTAATTAGGTAGTTAACTTCTAAGGATGACATTTTGGAAAACCCATAATAAGATGTTATAAGCCAAAATTGCCAAACAAGCTAGCTCTTCTAGTTCAACCATTTGGTCAACTTCCTGGCTAGCTTAAGAACCTTAGAGAGTAGTATAAGGTTGTGACATTAAAGAATGGTAAGAAATTATAGGATCCTAGGGTGAGAGAGGATGAAAAATGAGAAAAACAAAGAGGTTGAGTTACCTAGTAAGAAAAGTGAGATCAAGGAAGAGAAGAGAGGAGAAGATAAAGAACCTAAATATGCTCCCCTTACACCATATAAGCCACTTGTGAACTTTTGCCAAAGATTAGCTAAGGCTAAAATTTTAAAAAAATTTGGAAAATTCTTGAAAGTTCTTCAAAAGTTGTACATTAATGTACCTTCACAGAAGCTTTGAATCAAATGCCCTCTTATGCTAAGTTTTTGAAGGAGATATTGTCTAATAAAAGGGAGCTTGAGGATTATGAAAATGTGACTTTGAATGAATATTTATAATTCAAAATAATTGCCACCTAAACTTAAAGATCCTTACAGTTCTTCTATTCCTTGTGTTATTGATGATATGAGCTTTAATAGTGCTTCATAAGATTTAAAGATAAGTATAAGCCTTATACCCTTATTTATTAGAAGCTTGAGATAGGTGCCTTGAAACCTGCTAATATTTTCTTATAATTAGCAGATCCTTCTGTCAAGTATTTGGTAGGTATATTAGAGGATGTACCTATTAAGGTCAGTAAGTTATTCATTTTTTTAGATTCTTTTTTTGTTTTAGAGAAGGAGGAGAATACTCAAATCCCCATTCTTCGTAGAGGGCCTTTTCTAGCTACAACTAGATTATAATTGGTGATGAGAGACTAGAGTTCAATTTTCCTAATGCTATTAAATATCCTTCTTTTAGAGATTTTTGTTGTAGGATTGATATGAAAATGGAAAGCTTTCCTCAAGTGTTGATGATGAGAGAGTATAATTTAATTTGCCTAATGTTATTAAATATCTTTCTTTTAGAGATTCTTGTTGTAGGATTAACTTGACTAATCAGTTAATGAGGGATGAGCTCACTAAGTATAATTTAAGTGAAGTATTTAATGATTGTTTAGTGAATGAAAGCTCCATCAGTATAACTTAAACCTCTTCCTTCCTCTCTCATGTATGAATTTCTTGGACCCAATTATACTAATGTTATGATTATAAATGCAAGTCTAGTTAAAGTTGAAACTAGAAAATTGTTGGAAGTCCTTAGACTATATTAATATGTCATAAGATATACAATTGATGTTATCAAAGGCATCAACCCCTTCATCTTCATGTATAAATTATTGTTGGAAAACCTCTATTAAGCATCAAATAAGATTGAATTCTAATATGAAAGAAGTTATTAAGAAATAGGTGCTCAAACTACTTGATGTTAGGATAATTCTAACATATCTCTGATAGGGGGTATGCATTTCCTTAAAAATGAGAAGAATAATGAATAAATCTCCCTTATAATAGACATAGGTAGGATATTATCCATTTACTATAGAAAGTTGAACAAAGTAGCCCTCAAAGATCATTTCCCCTTTCACTTTATTGATTAATGCTTGAGACTTTGGCAAAGCATTATTATATATGTTATATGGTAAGTTATTCTAGTTTCTTTCAAATTTCCATTCATCTTAGTGACTAGGAAAAGACCAATTACACATCCTTATGGTACTTTTTCCTGTAGGAGAATCCCTTTTAGTCTTCATAATGCCATTTCCACTTTTCAACATTAAGTAATGGTTATTTTCTTCAATTTGTTAAGAAAATTATAAAAGTGACTACGGATGATTTCTCCATATATGACACTACCTTTTAATGAATGTTTAACTAATTTTTCAAAACTGTTGCAGTGATGTGAAAAAATTAACTTGGTTTTGAATAAGGAAAAATGTCATTTCATGGTAAGGGAAGTATTGTTCTAGGACACTTGGTATTGAAGCGAGGGATAGAGGTTGATAAAGAAAAAGTTAAGGTGATTGAGGAAATGGTATCACAACTTCTATCAAAGGCATGAGGAATTTCTTAAGCCATACCAGTTTCTACCGGCATTACATAAAAGATTTTTTAAAATTTGTCAAACATTTGAACAACTATTTTTTTAAAGATGTTATTTTCAATTTTGATTAAGAGTGTCTTCATACTTTTTATAAAGGCACATATTTTTGCTCTAATTATATAACCTCTAAATTGGAACCTCCCTTATATGATCATATATGCAATTAGAGGAGTTTTAAGACAAAGGAAGGATAAGAAGTTTTATGCAATTTATTATACAAGTTAAACACTGGATAAAGCTTAAGTGAGCTATACTACCATCGAGAAATAACTATTAATGGTGTTATTTGCAATTGATAAAATTTGGTTATACTTAGTAGGTTTCAAGATTATCATCTACACTGATCATTCCATCATCGAGTATTTATTGTGTAGGAGTTCTAAATCAAGATTAATTCAATGGCTCCTTCTCCTTTAAAAGTTTCACCTTACGATTTAAGATGAGAAGCTAACTAAAATTTTATTGACAGATTGTCTTCTTAGATTGAGGTAAGAGTTATATGAGAATGGAGTGGATGGAATACCTAATGATGGCTCATTCCTTGCTGATCACCTATTCATCATCGCAAAGTTAAAAGCTCCGTGGTATGTTGATTTTATGCAAGAAAAATTTTGCCTCCTAATTTAAGCTACCAATAAAAGAAGTTACTTTTATGATGTAAAACAGTATTATTAGGATGAACCTTTGCTCGTTAAGTGATGTGTTGATGTGGATTTCAAAAGATGTGTCCCTAAAGATGAGGTAGAGAGCATAATCTTCCATTTTCATTCTTCATCTTATGATGGCTATGCTAGCAAATTAAAAACTTCTAAGATTCTCCAAGTAGGCTTCTATTGGAATACTCTCTTCAAATATATCCATAGGTATGTGACTGCTTATGACTGGTATAAAAGAAATGATAACATTTTAGGAAGAAATAAGATGCCTTTTAACAAAATCTTAAAGATTAAGATCTTTGATGTTTGTATAATAGAATTTTTGAGCCCTTTCCATCATTATTTGTTTATAAGTACATCCTTATAGTAGTAGATTATGTTTCCAAGAATGTGGAAACAAAAACATCCCCAGCTAATGATGCTAAGATGTTAGTAAGATTCTTCAAGAAAGTGTTCTTCTTAAGGTTCGAAGTTTCTATAGTTGTAATTAGTAATGGGGTTCACATTTCACAAAACATCAATTTGAAGTCCTTTTTAGAATATGGATAACTCAGAAGATTGCGTTAGGATATCATCCTCAATAAGTGACTGAGATGAGTTTTTAAATAAGGAATACCTGAGAAGATGATTTTTTGATTGAGGAAAGATTGGGAATTGAAGTTAGATGATCCATTATGGGCTTATCATAGGCATAATACACTCATTGGTATATCATTGTTCAAACTAATGTATAGGAAATCTTGTCACCTTTCAATTAAGATGGTGCACAAGGCTTATAAGGCAATTAAAGCCTTTGATTTAAAGGCCACAGGTGAGAACCAATTACTTCAACTTCATGAGCTTAATGAGCTAAAGTTAGATGCTTACGAGAATACTAAGATCTACAAGGAAATAAACAAGTGTTGTAATGACAAAAAATCCTCTGAAAAGATTTGAAAGCCGTAGGAAAGAACCATTATTTAATATGAAAATAGGTCTAGTTGCCAACAATGTTACATATAAAATTAAATAATTGAATTCGCTCATTTATGAAATCATGGGCTAACATTCACAAACATTAATGAAAAATACCAAATGTCATGTTCATCTTTACAATAATAGGTTGCAGTTAACCTAATGATTTTAATTTATCATTGATTATTTAAGAAGACATAAGAGTTTTATATCATTATTTATGTTAGATTATCATTAAAAAATTTGTTCTACTCCAAATGCAAACAACGACAATTTATCCCATAAGACATATGTAAAATTTATTTTTCTTTGATTGTTTTAACAAATAGCAATATATTATAATAACTATACATATGATATACATAAGGAAGCTTCAATAGGCTTCTATTTAGGATTTTTTAGGAAAAAAAATAATAACACTACTAAAATTAATATTAATTGTTCATTTTTAGGAATGTGATGATTAATCATGGTTATACCTCCAATAATAATCATACAAGGATTTCTTTCTCTAATGATATAGCTTGACCATCAAGAATATGTACAAATTCAATAATCTAGAACATTGTGTGACTCATTTGATTGCTTTCACCAATAGGTTCAATAATCAACATTTCATCATATTTAGAATCACATATATAAGAATAAAGAAAAAAAGTTAACATTTATGTGTTCTTAGGTAACTATATCCTAATAAATAAAAGAATATTTAGACAAGAATAGTGGTATAAATACATTTGTATATAGCAAACTTTAGAGGATACATTTTACACATATAAAAATATTAAGTAATAATAGAAGGAATTTTGGTACGTATATATTCCTTTTACCATCATCATTGTTTTCATTAGGATTTTACACTCCTAAAGTTCCTTCTTATTATCTCAATATTACTCTATTTTAGAGGGAACACCATAGATAGATATAAATACTAGGATCTGAAGAAAGGAACTCTAGTGGGTATATATTCCTTATCATAATTATAGCTTCGATCAAGATTTTACACAGCCAAACCTTCCTTCTCCCTCACTATAATATTTTTCTATTTACCGTTTCGCTTGCTTCCATACAAATTTAGTTGTATATCATAATCTCAATCTTTAAATGAGACACCATGAATAGATAAAAACATTAAGGAATAGGCAATCAAATTTTAATGGGTATATATTCCTTGTCATATTCATAGTTTTGGTCAAGAATTTACATAACCAAAGTTTCACTCCCATTATCTCAACATTTGCCTATTTTTCTTCTGTTCGCTACTATATGCAATTGAAATTATGAGTTTTTGTATGAAAAATAGGTGGAAAAGTTTTAAAGGAAGAACAAAAAGAATGATTTAGTTATAAGCCTTATTCATTGTACGCTTAATAGATACAAGAATATCATAATAGATTAAAAAAACTTTAGAAGGCCTCAATGAATTTTTCCCTTACTCGTGTATTTTATAGTGAGTTGGATAAGTAGTATTTACAACAACTATTTATAAGAGAATAAGTGATTATTAGTTCAATTACCAAAGTCGGGAATGACAATACAGATTTGAAAATAAATGTTATCTGTTGGTGGGGTTCAATGAAGCTTGAAACCCATATGTAATTATTCAATTGATGTAGTGCGTCGTAAAACTATTCAAAATAACTAGACCTACAACTATAGCAATGGTAAGTCTAGGTCGATCCCACAAAGAGTGTTCAGTTAGCTTTCGTAATTAAAAGAATTGATGTTTAGGTTATGGGGGTGGGGGTTGGTTTGGTTTTAAATAAAAAAATGATATTAAACTAATTAAAACAAATTAAAGAAAACATTAAAAAATGATGAAAAGTGATGAATGCGTTAGGGACCCAGTCATCGGTTCAATCTCAGCCTACACATGATTAAACATACCTCATGAATTGTTATTCTCATATCTCTCCTAGCAATTATTAATCGTAGGTTAACAATAAGCTATGTTAACCCCGTTTTTCTCTTAAGTTGTGTTTAATTTAAAAGAGCTTGTTACTTAAAACTAGCTATCGAACAACCTAGAACAATCTCTCCAAATTTTATTGGACAGTCGCATTATGAGTTAGGAAAATAGATTAATCAAGTCAACAACCACACAAGCTTAGGTAATTTAACCTAGGTTATGTTATCCCTAATAATTTAAAACTATTAGTTGCCACAAATGAATCAGAAACACAACGATTACGTATTATATTCGATTATAGCAATGAGTTCATACATAAAAACAATCAAATATAGGAATCAATCATTCTTACACAATACACAATTCAATAAACACAAGATGACATAATCAATTCCTAAGAGACAAAGAACAACAAATACAATGGAGAGAAATGCATAACCGGGTTCTTCAGCGTCGATATCACCTCCGAACCGACGTTAGGAAGCCTACCTCTCCATAACCTCCACGGGTCTCCAAATGAATGGAGCTTTGCCCCTTCCCTTCTTCAAAACTGAGACCTCACGACTCCAAAACGATTCCTCCATCCTTTCATGCCTTATGTCGTCACGTTATGTCTATTTATATTAAAAAGTAGGGTTTTGGATGGACAGGTGGCAAAGTCATGGGTGTGACTTGATGTGTAACACCCATGACACAAGTGTCACGGGTGTAAGGAGAGTGTCATGCCCATGATGCATTTTTCATGGGCGTGAATGAAGCTCACGACCATGACTAAATTGTCATGGCTGTGACCCATTAGCCATGAGAATTTACTTTTCATCTTGGTGCATTTTCTTGTCTCCTCTTTCTCTAATCCTTCTTCTTCTTGTTCCATAAAGACAAGTGAGTATGAAACTCAAAAACACAACTCAAAGATTGTACTTTTGACTCACTTTAGCTCTTTCGTTTTCAAATCGTCCATAAAACCAAATATGAACTAAAGTGAATGTCTTAAGTATTTCATAGCATTAATCACTACGTGTTATAGAATAAATGTATAATCAATTAAGTACATATCATCAATCCTACACAATAAGTCATAAATATGGTTTGTTGGTATTTATCATGAACTCCCTTCCCCATTCTAGGGAAAAAAGGGGCCATGCATTATTACAACCTTATGTATTATCATCATCACTTAATATCATAACACAGACCATATACGTTGTCATAACACCTTTTAAGCATGACATCTTAATACGGTCAATACATAAGTCCCTACCAAATTTAAACTAGAACTTAATTGATTATACAATCGTGTAGTTAACCATATTGATTAAAAAAATTAATGGACATATTTTCATGCATGGATGTGTACAATTTTAGGTACTTGAAATTTTCACTTCAAGTTTTTAGTAGTTGATTTCATGAACATGCATTAGACTATGTTGGACAAAACCTTTAGCAAATAGGGTTTTTTGCATAGTCGTGTTCAAAATCGTGCTCTTCATAATTTCTCATCAAATTTTCTATCAACATATTTGATTAATGATTGTGAATTTATCCATTTTCACCCAAAAAATTAATAGACTTTATCTCCGTCATATTGATGATTGGTATTATTATGATTCAATCACGATATTCCTATTTGACATTGAAGTTGTGACCTTTTTTTACATGTATCTTACTAAATATTATTTATAGATGTGGTATTAAATATACTGAGTGCTAGTATACTTTGTACTGAGGCATGATATTCTTTTTATTGAGTCACTACATTTCCATTCAAAAAAGTAGGAGTTACTTATCGTTAATTAATGGTAGTAGTTTTTGTACTTAGACTTGGTGTTGAATAGATAAAGTACTATTATAGTTTGTATTGAGGCGGGGTATAGTTTGCACTTAGAGATGATATTCCTATTTTGTAACTTATTTTAAATGCATCCTAGTAACTTTTTCTTTTAGTGATAATAATAACTGTACTGAGTACTAGTATAATTTGTATTGATCCATGATATTATTTCTATCAATCAATATTTTTCCATTTAAAAGAGTATGTTTTGCTTATTTGTATCTATGGTATTAAATAAATAAAGTACTAGCACAATTTGTATTTAGGTAGATTATGGTTTATACTCTATGATTGTATTCTCATTTTTCACTTAATTTGTACTTGTTTTAAAAGTATCATAGTAACTTTTGTTTATAGATGTGGTATTGAATACATTGAGTGGTTTGTACTGAAATATGATATTCTTTCTACTCAGTCATTATATTCCAATTTAAAATTGTATATGATGTTTATCTATAATTAATGATGATACTTTTTGTACTTAGACTTGGTATTTGAGGTAAGATACAATTTTGTACTTAAAGATGGTATTCAAATTCTAAAATGTTCTTAATATTTATTTTTAATAATTGATGTTATTTTTTATACATTAGACTGTTACATGTATTGAGTAATAGTATAGTTTTTATTGAACCATAGAATTGTTTGTACTTTGTTGTAGTATTCCCTTAAAAAGTGAAGTTATTGCTTATTTTAAATGAACACCTAGTGACACTTTTTTACATATGCATGATCTACAATACAATAAGACAAGGTACTATTATTTGTGTAAATTTTTGGTAGAATAATCAAATACCAAAATATATTACACACCAATTGAAAAAAAGTCAAAATAATTGATCTTAACAATAGGAACAATATTCTTCTATATTTTTCTTTTCAAAATTTACTTCATCCTCCCCATAAAAATAAAAAAAAGTTAAAAATATATCAAAATGGAGAAGATAGAAGGAACAACTAAACAAAACAAGTAGTTCCAAATTTAAGTTGTAGAAAAAAGTCAATAGTTCACAACTTAAAACTTCCATAATTTCATAAATGTCTTATATAGAAATAGAGAAAAAATGATAATAAAATAATGTCAAAATAGAGAAAATGGAAATTATAACTTTACTCTTACACGTATCAACATCCTTTTTCATCTTATTTTTATTTTAATTGATATGGGTGACCACAGATGGCAACTAAAAATTGGTCACAAAGATTTTTGCATTTACTTTTAACCAGCTCAAACGCTGCTAACATCAAGTTCGGTCAATTGTACCATCGTGCCTAATATAATGTTCCAACCTTCATTGTGATTAAAACTAACATGGCATTATTAAGTTCCATCAATGAAGTGAACCAAATTTCACAATCTCCTAGTATTTTGTTAATCGTTATACGAGTAGGAAGACTGTGAATGATATTCTTTTGAGCTTGTATAAATGGAAGAGTGAACTTTCTTCCCTAGTAGTAACAGGAGTGGGGTAAGGGGTCTTTGCTCTATGTAGAAGGTCTTTTCATAATGCTTTGCTGTGATCTTTAAGGCTATGTTTGATTGGGTAATTATTAATGGAATAGAATATAATATTATCCCATCGTTTGAGATGAGAGTTTATAATAGAATGGAATGAAATATGATAGAAGGAGAGGATTTCACATTACATGACATTCTATTCTAAGCAGAAAAAATAAGTTACTTCTAATTTCGAAGGTTTAGGATAAAATGTAAAATGATAAACAACATTTTACTATATTATATTATGAATCATGCCACCCTCTCAAATAATAATTTTCTAATATTACATCCATTTATATTCTATTCTATTATAATCCATTACATTCCATTCTATTTGGTTAAAAACCTTATGTCTAACCAAACATAACTTAAAGGCAACAATTTCATCGAGGAAGTTGTTGCAAAAGCTGAGGCTCTTTCCAGAAGGAATTATTTCGCCATCAGGTCAACACTGTTGAAGAATACATTGATTTTCCCTGTTGATTATTTCCCTATTAATGTTGTTTGGTTTTTTTTTCCCCCTTTTTAGCCTTCCTCCTTTAGATGAGCACCAGGATGAAGAGTCCTCATCCAAAAAGCACGACGATAATAAACCTAGATCAAAGAAGAAAGCAAAGAAGGACAAGTAGAGCATTTAGGGTCTGCACATAATAGTAGGCCTTAAGCCCAGGGTACTCCCTCCTGTAGACAATTTGTCAGCCTAAATTTTTATATTTGTCCAGAGTTAAAAATATAAAGATATTTATTTTTTCTTTAAAATTTTCAAATTTTTTGTTTAATTTTTAGTGGTTTATTATTTTTCCCTAATTTTGGTTGCTTTACTCTTTTAGGTTATTATGTAAAAATCCTTAAAAGACTTATTGATTATGTTGTAAACTGAAACATTTATTTTATTCTACTTTAAGAGCCTTTCCTATCTTAAGACCTAGTTATTTTATCAAAACAAAAAACAGATAAAGAAAAAGTTAAAAGTTTTTAATATTTTATATTTCATTTCAATTATTATTTAAAAAGTCCAATTTATTTTTCAAATCCAAAGAAAATACTCCAAAGATAAAAAACGTGAACCTTTCAAAAAACAAGTTGAAAAGTGAGAAGTGAAAATATTTAAAAATATAAATGTTAAACTTTTTTATACTATTAGTTTAGAAAGCCTATTTCTTTTAATTTTGGTCGTAGGAAAAAAATAAGACCACTACAAAATGAAGCCTAAATCAAGCCCCATTATGAAATTAGCAATGATTTTAAAATTGGACCAGATCGATTTTACCTAATTAAGCTCAAATTGACCTAATTTTTGATTCCATTTTTTTTGTTTTTAACTGTTATGAATGAAAATTGACCAATTTTTTCTAAATTGTGAAGAATAATAAATATGCATTTTTCTTCTTCTGTAGCAATAGGTCACTGATTAGCACAACAACAGGTGGTCTTCCTCCTGAGGCTTGAGCAAGATTCCTCTAACTAGTCACTTCTGGATTTGCTGAGAACCAATGATTCCTCTGGCAGTCTAATAAACAAATTTCAATGAAAAATTAGAGATTCATGAAACCAAATAGGGAAACAAAGCACTGGAACAACATATCTTGGTACACAAAAAGGATAGAAAACCATAATATCAGACATAATGTGGTCAACAGTGTGAAAGGCATTTTAAAACATCTATTGAAGATAGTCTATACACTTGGCAACAAGAAAATTAGAAGAATATATTTTAAGGTTTTATTAATTAGATGAATTAATTTATAACTCAATAAGACCCTATATAACATCTTGTACAATACCAATACCTGATTTAAAAAATGCATTCTTTCAATTCCAAAAATGAACCCAAATCATTGCACCTCTTACCTGGTTCTAAAAATGTCAAGGAACTAACATTATTTGGATCTACAAGTTCCTTTAATTTTATCTAATGGAGCTTATTTATGTCTTAATAACCAAATTTCATTCTTTTCTTAATATATTAAGGGATTTTAGAATATGTTTCTTTTAATTTGATTAAAGTACTTGTCTTAAATTTAAGAATGTGAGAGTATGAGTTTTATAAAATTTCTACATATATAATATATTATTATTAATAATTATTATTTATTTATATTTTATATAACTTGTGTCTAATAAAATTGATCAAAAAATGTTTGTTAAAAATTTTCAGATATCTTGAATATGAAATTTATAGATCATTTCATTATTAGTGATTTAATAAATATAAAATAATATTTTATTTTTACTTATTTTTATCAATTTATTTCTTATTGATTATATATCAATTTTATAGTAGTTTAATATTGGTTGAACCTTTAAACCTTAAACATTTTCTTTAATCGTTTTAATGTCTAATCCAAATTTTTAAACATTAGAAATTAGAGAATGCCAAATGAAATTCATAAAGGAAAACTCTTGCCAATAAATTTTCATCAAATTTGGACTATTAGATTGCAAAGGATAAGTCAAACCTTAACCCTTGATTTAAATTATTGACATGTCATGAAACCATGTGGGAGTTCCCAAAAGAGGTACCAAGAAGTCGCTAACGCACATGATAGTCCATTGAGTTAAATCGAGGCTAAAGGGGAAGAAATTGATTTTCCTTTTATATCATCCTGTATAATGTGTTGAAGAGTTCATTGGATGCTTATTTCTTAGTCTATTTATTGACAATTTAGCAAGAATAATTCATACATGTTGGGTACAGCCAAGCTCAAAAAGCATAGAAGCAATAGATCATGATATTAGGTTGTAGTGAATTCTGACTTGATTCCATATGGATATCAATCATTGAATGAGAAAACACAATCCTCTACGTAACATAGTATTATTCTCTTATGTAATTATCATCTTTTATTCCATATCAATTGTATGAATTTTGTACCGTACTAACAAAAAAATAGTGTGTTTTGTACAACCTGTGGTACTGGCTAGTATCGTCGCTTTCAACTGGTATCGGTCGGTACTTTGAAATTCACTGAATTAAAAAAATTAATCTAATAAAATAAACACCATACTGACTGCTATAACTTCCTTTCTCTCTCTCTCATCTGATCTTCATAGTTCACTCTCCTTCCATGCAGATAGTGTTGTCTTCGGCCACCCACTGCATTGTGCCACTGCTAGTCGCCCACTGCCATCATACTATGCTCCACTGCTGAAGCCCAATATTGCACGTTGTAAGTTTGCTCTCTCTACTTGCCTAGTATTGCAATTGTCTCCACTCTTCACTCCACTGTTGCTACTCTTCCCCATTCCATTGTCGTCGTTGCTCACTTGGACAGATTGCAAAGATCTAGGATTTCTAGATCCAGATCCAGATTTATCTAGTTTACCTGACCTGACCCGACTTGAAATTATTTGACCTAACCATAACTTGATTGCAATTTTTGATTTTTTGGTATGTTTTAAATTGCTTGTTTCTGCTTTGAATTGCAATTGCGTTGTGTTTTGGTTGCATCATGTGTGTTTTGTGAATGTTTAAAAAATATGCATTAGGCAATTTGGGTTTGAAAGCTGGAATTGTTTGTGTGAATTGGTTCAAATTCAATAACATTTAAGCATTGTGAATTTATGAAGAAATTAGATCAAAATAATATTGTGTATGAATTATGGAAGAATATTTAAGTATTGTGATTTGTGAATTGCGTATAATTCAAGAATATGTCAAATTATTTGTTATTTTAATAATCATAAAAATAAGATCAAATTTAATTCATTAAGTTGTTAATTTGTTAATTAATTTATATGAAACATACAATTTACTAATTATTGTTTGTATATAAAAAGTATTTCACATATGATTAATAGTTTAAATATAAGGTTTAATATATAATTAAATCATTTAATATATGTAATTAAGCTAAGAAAATTAAATGATTGCATTTTTATATTTATTGTTGTCATTAAAAAATAAAATTACAAATATTAATCTTATCTTACGAGTAGCAAATACACATTCATCATCTTATCTTATGCGAAGTTATATATATAGTAGAAAATAGTATGTGAATTTATTAATTTAATTTCGACATATGTCCATTTATTTTTATAAATAAATGGAAGAAGTTCAAGTACTCTTGATAATTCAACCATTTTAGGAAGACTCAATGATCCAGCTTGGTCTCATGTTAGATTAGTTCCCAGAATGAATAATCTTACCAATTGTTTGTTTTGTAACAAGAATTTGAAAGGTGGAGTAATCACCAGATTAAAGAAGCATTTATTTAGAGTCAAAGGTGATGTGGAGCTTTGTAAAAAAGTGAAACATGATGTGAAATGGAAAATGAAGACTTTGCTTGAAGAGTATTAGCATAGAAAGATAGAAGGCAAAAATTGAATTACAAAATTGGTAGTGGAATTTCTTTTGTTCGTGTTCAGGATGATAGTGAGAATGTTGAAGGTGGTAGTATTCCAACCTAACAAGAAGGGAATGTTGCACCTGATGTTAGGAAAAGAAGAAGACATGTGTCTAATATTTTTGCACTATGAATAACTCTTGATGCTTAGAATTCAATCCATAGTGGCTTATAATCTAAATAAGTGACTCGTAATGTGGATATGGCAATGTCTAGATGGTGGTATAATTCAAGTATAATATTCAATGCTTCCTAGTCTTATTATTATCAGCTTATGGTAGATGTTATTGCCTCTTATGATCTAAAATACAAAGCTCCTTCAATTGATGACTACAAAGGTAAACTTCTGAATAGCTTCGTCTATGAAATAAAAAGTTATTTGGATAAAAGAAGAATGATTTGGGCTACTTTTAGGTGTCCAATCATATGTGATAGTTGGATAAGTAGAAGGCATGAGCATATTATTAATTTTTTTGAACTCTATTGATGCATTTGACCTTGTTAGCAATGTTGATACTCTATTTGAAGTATTTGATGAAGTTATGAAGAAAATTAGGCCAGAAAATAATGTTCAATTCACTGCTGACAATGATTCCACTTGTAAAGCAGTTTAAAGAAGCAAGTATAATTATTTTTATTAGACTCCTTGTACTGCACATTGCATTAACTTGATGTTGAAAAATACAGGGGATATTAGGTATTTTCCTATTATTGATGAGACTGCATAGAAAGCAAAAAAAGGTGACCAAGTTCATCTATAATCTTATATAGATCTTGAATTTAATGAGAAAGCATTTCACTAATAGTAGAAATTTGTATCATCCTACTATTATAAAATTTGCAACTAATTTCTTATCACTTCAATGTTTTACTATGATGAAGCAAGAGTTGAGGCAAATGTTTATAAGTGATAAGTGAGTTACATCTCAGTATGCTAGGTCTAATGCTGAATTGAAGGTTTCTATAATTGTACTTGAAGATAATGAATTTTGGCCCTAATGTTAATTTTTCATCTAAGTTTGTGAGTCTTTGATGAGGGCACTTCGTCTTATAGTGATAAGAAGGCAACAATAGGTTATTTTTATGATGCCATGGAGAGGTCGAAGGAAGCAATTAAGGCAAATTGAAAAATATGTCTTCTTTGTACACACCTTATCTTGTAGTCATCAATGAGAGATAGAAAAGAAAACTTTACTCTCTATTTTTTACAGTTGAGACATTTTTGAATCATAGTATCTATTTTAGACCAAGTTTTACAAAGAAAGTTGAATTTCATAGGGGAATGATATTAAATATTATAATAATGGTTACCTATAAGATGGCGCAAGATCTCCTAATGATGCTTCCGGTGATTTTGAGATGCCAATCGCTATTCGTTAAAGAGACAAACTTAATTCAGGTATATATTTTTCACTTTTGTTACTTATTGAAAATTAATCATCACTTTATTTTGTTTATATTACTACTTTTGTTGTCTTACAACTTACAACTTATGACTTACAGTTGCTTTGGTGGGAACAATTTGGAAGTGGTGTTCCAATATTACAAATGGTTGCAATTTGAATTCCAATTCAATATATGAGTGTAACATGGTGTGAAAGAGATTGGAGTACATTTGAATTCATCCATTCCAATAAAAGGAATAGATTGGAGCACAAAAGATTGAATGATTTGGTCTTTATTGGATATAATTTAAAGCTTAGGGAAAGATATTTTATTATCATTATTAAGTTGGATATCATTTCTTTTAATTTTTTAATAATTTAATTTTATTGTTTACTAGGACTCTTAATAGAATAAGTAGTTCTGTAGGTTTAGTTTGGCTTGATCATATCGATCTTTTTAGCATAATGGGGTTTTGAGGAATCAAGTTTGATAGATAAGAGTGACCTAGAAGATAATCTTGCATAGGAAAGTATTGGCATGTCATTTGGTGAAATGAATTTGAATGATGGTAGTGATGAGGTTTCTCTAAATGATGAGGATTTTGTGCCAGAATTGAGGTCAATACGATTTGAGTGGGTATTCAATTGAATGAAATTTTAGGTTTTTGTTTCTTCTCTTATTTTAATTTTACTTATGATTGATGTATATATTAAATTCTATATATGCAATATAGTTGCAAAAATTTTTATTTAAGGTTTTACTTCTAGTTGGTTATTCGACATGAATTAATGTTGTAAATTGTAATAGTTAAAGGGTCATTAGTATTTTTTGTTGTTGATGTTTTGATATAATTTTTATTTATTATATGATGAAATTATAACATTTAAGTAATTCATACTGTCTAAACAAAGAAGAAGATCATAGCTTAGACATAGAAAAATCGTTTGGTCCTAATGTGAAGTTGGTTGATACACTTTAAGGATCATCTTATATGGAAAAATGCCCGTGTTGGTTTAAGAAAAAAAGTTGAAAAAAGAAGCTCTAGAACCATAATGTTTCTTCAGTTTCTATCACTAATGGCGTCTGCTCATTATTATTATTTTTTTAGTTCTTTTGGTGGTGGGTTGAAAGTGGATTTTCGTGTGATGAGTATAGAGAGGCGAAGATGGATGGCAACGACTGAGGAGGAGAAGGGGGTGGCTTTGTGGCGACCAACAACGACATTTTAGTTGGTGAATTGAGACATGGTGTAGTGATGGCTTCGAGGTTTGAGGTTATTTAAAACTACACGAAATGTCCTTTGGTTTCATCGAAAAGCATTCAAGGTTTTCTAAATATTTATGTTTCCCTTCATTCTTCCCAGGTAGTTCTTTATTGTTTAAATTTACATTAGATATTCCAAGTGTTGTTATTCTTTATCTATTTTTAGTTTTAGATCGAATTGAGGTTAAATCATCTTTTCCATGGCATCTGTGAGGTATGAGTATCGTGGTTTAGTCATCAGTTGAGGTTTGGCCAGGATAAATGCGTTCTTCCTTTTTCGCATTTTTCATGACTTTTTCTCAGGACTATTTTCTGCGCACATGGACGGGGTGTTTTGATTTTCTAAACAACCTAGCTTGGGGTTTCGTCTGTGTTCTGTGTGCAACCATTGTCCTGACTGTACAGGAATGTTGTACAAGACAGAGTTGCTTCGTTTCTAGTAATGCCCTAGATATTTGTTTTTTCCGTTAGCATTTTCGAGCCCCCTGACAAACTTGATGCTGTAAAAAAGCTAGCAGTCTTTTCTCATTGTGTCTCGTTACTACTCCCCTCTTTCTTTTTGTCATACGCGACTTCTTTTATAAGACAAGGCCTTTAATTGTTTTGTCTTTTATTGGCTATTACGTCAACAACTTCCAACAATCTCTCACGATAGAGTTTCTCCTTAATTGGTACATAGATCCTTTCTCTTCCATGCCACTTCAATGCTCTCCAAGTGGGCTTTCAACTTTCATAATAACTACATTTTTTTTTCACAGGTGTTGCCACTTGGATTGTTTTGTGAGGGTTTCACCATATTTCTTTTATTGTTCTTATGTTTTCTAGTCATGCTCTAATCAGTCATGCTTGTGTGTTCATGTTGTTATTATTTGTGCAATATTGAGGATCCCTTCGGTTCGCTTTTTTTAAATTTTTAATTTTATTTAATTATTATTATTATTATTATTATTATTATTATTATTATTATTATTATTATTATCTTCTTCTTCTCCTTTTTAAGGACTTCTTAGGATAGTGACCACAGGAAGCTGTGAGGGCCACCAGATAAGAGGGATGCCTTCTACTCGTGCCGGTGGGATCAGTGACAATGGTTCGGGGTGTGCTGCATGCAGGAATAAAAAAGGAGATGACATAATAATAATAGGCTCTTGGAATATTGGAACCCTCACAAGAAAGTCCCTAGAATTAATAAAGATTTTAGACAAGTATATGACACAAATAGCATCCATTCAGGAAACTAAGTGGGCAGGAGCTAAAGCAAAGGAGATAGGGGGATTCAATCTATGGTACTCGGGAGATACGCAGAAGCAGAATGGGATAGGTATCATAGTGGTCAAGGAACTTATAAACCAAGTGGTGGGGATCACAAGGGTTAATGATAGGATTATGGTAGCTAAATTTGTTTTTAGCAATGTAGTTCTCAATGTAGTTTGTGTGTATGCACCTCAAGCTGGTTTAGACATACAACAAAAACATCTATTTTGGGCGGCGCTGGATGGGGTACTTTTACAAATCCCTAATACTGAGCAGATTATCATAGGAGGTGATTTTAATGGGCATATAAGGGCTATTTCAGACGGTTATATAGGAACTTATAGGGGCTTCAGGTACGGCACTAGAAATGATAGTGGAACCACTTTCTTAATAGCAAATTCTTTATTTAAGAAAAACGAAGCGTACTTGGTGATGTTTCAGAGTAGCACGACCAAGACGTAAATTGATTATCTACTTATTAGGGAGAGAGCCAGATTATGGTGCAAGGATTGCAAAGTGCTTCTAGCCACATGCTTATCAACCTAACATAAATTATTGATTTTGGATCTAGGGATTAAGGGATGGAGGACACATCAAATTACCAAGAGAAGTCGTAAAATTTGATGGTGGAAGCTAAAAGGGGACATGGTGGTACAATTTAGGACTCAAATTCGGTATAGAGCCGCTTGGTCTATGAGAGGGGATGCTAATAGGATATGGGATGGAGTAGCCCTCGTAGTGAGAGAAACTACCATAATGGAGTCTTGGTGGTGGTCAGAAGAGGTTAAGTGGACGATAAAGGCTAAAAAGAGAGCATTCAAAGATCTTTTAGCAAGTACAACAGAGGCAGAGCGGGAAACTAATAGAGTAAGGTACAAACTGGCAAAGCAGAAGGCCAAGAAGACAATTGCAGTGGCTAAAGGAGAAGCATATGAGACTTTGTATAGGAATTTGGATATGTTCAAGGGAGCATAAAACATTTTCAAGCTGGCACGAGATAGGGCATGTAAGATGAAGGATTTCAACCAAGTCTGCTGTATAAAAGATGAAGCAGGGCAGGTACTCACGGAGGCCCATGCCATCAATAGTAGATGGAAGAGATACTTTTATGACTTGTATAACGAAGACATCTTGGTCGGCATAGAGTTAGGCAAACCCTCTGTGTCAGAACATTCTCTTAACTGCTCCCTATGTGAAAAGGTCACAAGAGGAGAAATTATAAAGGTTTTAAGGGAGATGGGGAGCGAAAGGGTAGTAAGGCCAGATGAGATACCTATAGAAGTATGGAAGCTAATAGGGGTTGTCAGTATTGAGTGGTTAGTTCAGCTTTTTAATGTGATCCTCGAGTCAGCTAAAATGCCAGATGAATGGAGATTGAGTGGGTTGATCCTATTATACAAGGCCAAAGGAGAAATCCAACAATGTCACAACCATAGAGGCATCAAGTTACTAAGTCACACTATGAAGTTGTGGGAGAATGTAATTGAAAAGAGAGTTCGGAGAACTACTTCTATATCAGCCAACCAATTTGGATTTATGCCTAGTAGGTCAACGATAGAAGTAATAAATCTATTCTGCAGGCTAATGGAATGCTACAGGGAACGAAAACGGGATTTACATATAGTTTTTATTGACTTGGAGAAGGTGTTTGATAGGGTTCCTAGGGAAATCTTATGAAGGTCTTTGGAGGCAAAAGGCATCCCTATGACGTATATCCGCATAATTAGGAATATGTATGAAGGAGCACTGACTAGCGTAAGGATGATAGGAGGTGACACGGAAGCATTTTCTATTAGTATTGGACTACACTAAGGCTCCGCCTTAAGCCCTTTTTTGTTCGCATTAGTTTTAGATGAACTTACCAAACATATCCAAGGGGAGGTACCTTGATGTATGTTATTTGCTGATGATATTGTCGTGGTGGATGATACCAATGAGAGGGTCAATTTCAAGTTAGAACATTGGCAAGAAACGTTAGAGTCGAGAGGTTTTAGAATGAGCAGGACTAAGGGAATATTTAGAATGCAATTTCTCAGGAAGCCAGATGGGCCATGAGGTGGCGGTAACAATTGGTAATAACGTCATACCACAAAAATTGAGTTTCAAATAACTCGGGTCCATCATTTACAGAGATGGTAATATCGATGCCGATATAGTCCATCGTATCAGATCTGGGTGGGTCCAATGGAGAAGCGCATCAGGGATCTTATGTAATAAAAAGATTCCTTTAAAGTTCAAAGGGAAGTTTTATAAAACGGTGATTTGGCCAACCATGTTATATGGGGCAGCATGTTGGCCCGCCAAACTTAGCCATACAAAACAATTATTAGTAGCAGAAATGCGTATGCTTCGGTGGATGTGTGACCTTACCAAAAGAGATAACGCCCGAAATCATGTAGTGAGAGACAGACTACAGGTGGCTAGTATTGCCGACAAGTTGAGAGAGACCAAGCTTAGGTGGTTTGAGCATGTGCTCTGGAGGCACTTTGATGCTCCGGTTTGACACTGTGAGCAAATAACCCATAGGCGCTATAGAAGGAGAAAAGGGAGGCCATACAAGAACTGGAGGGAGGTAATCAAGAAAGATATGACAGAGCTGGCCCTTACTGAAGAAGTGACTAGAAGTAGAAAAGATACCTTTTAAAGTCCACCAAAATAGTTGAGTAAGTCATTAGGAGATGTTTACGTTAACGCGCGCTCAGCATATCTACCATATAGGAAGTTCAACGCAACGTTCTATATATCTCTTCTAGTTGCAAATCGTAAACAAGGTGATTTGTCCTACAACTTGGCTTGTCAGAACAGGTGTATGGAGAAGGATCCCGCCAGGCTGGCTGAAATGGTAGGATTGCCATACTCACAGGGTTCTGAGTAAGGACTCATAGCCTGACTAGAGACAAGAAGAGTCAGACTTTGTAGGTTTATCAGGTACTAGCAGATCTTGGACACCATATCAGGTACTTTGTTTTTTAACCTGCATCACTCTTTTATTATCACATCTGCATGTGGGTCTACCGGAAACAACCTCTCTACTATATAGGGATAAGGCTGCGTACTATTAGACCTCCCTAGATCCCGCTTTATTGTGGGATTTCTGATTGGGCGTGATGATGATGATTAAATAATGTTTTTAATATTAATTGTGGTTTTTTATTTATATGTAAAATATGTGAAAAGTAATATTAATAATAGATTGTTGTTATTTTAAATTTCTATCATTATAATTTTTGGATACATGGTTGATGTAAAATTATATATTATGCAATACAATATATGAGTGACTATTTTGTAATTTAATTCAGGGACTATTTTATAAATTTAAAAAATTATCTAAAATGGTACCTGATATTAAGCTGTATCGGAACAATATTATACTAAAAATAATTCCAGTATTAGTTCCAGTACAATATTCAAAACATTGTTCCATATAGGTACCTTTTGAATAGTCCACATTCATATGGCACGTGGTGAATGTCTCCCCAAATTGCTTATATTTTATTTGTAAAATCATCATATCAAGTGGAACCGAGTGCATCAAAACTCATCTTCTATTGGTTGATCTAGCAATAATATATGAGAGCTACTATCAATAGTGTGATTAAAAGGAATTATGATTGTCAACTTCAAATTGGCTAAGTATGAGATATCATTTTAAGTAATAAAATATTGAACATCTACCATTAGATAATATGATTAAATGCCCCATATTTTTTTGGTTTTATTATGTAAGCGTTTAAATTCTATTAATCACTGAAAAGGAGATGTTTATTAAATAAAATAATTATTTTTATTTTTTATTGACGGAGCATAAAAAAGTTAAAATATATGTCGTTTGAGTTTTAGTGATTTTTTTATTTGCCTATTCAAGTTTAAGTTTATTCCATGAAAACTACTAAAATAGAATAAATAAAGAAAATAATATTCATCTAATAGTAATATATATTCTTTAGGCCATAAATTATATTATTTTAGCCATTGCATAAATAAATTATATTTTCTATTATATGATTATTTTAGATTAATAATTAATTAGTAATATATAGTATATAATGATAATTTAATATATTTAGTTTGATATTTATGTAGTGAATAAATTTTCAGTCACCAAAGTGAACAAATTATAAAATTAAATATGACCAAATTATAAAATTAAATATTTATGTAATGCTTATGATTGAAATGACATAATGATATATATCAAATTCAATGGTTATAAAATATTTAAGAATCGCAATCGCCGAAAAACTAATTAGTTAATTTTATATCGATGAACATGATTGTGATTAATTGGTACACATTGTTAGATATGTTTAGCATAATCTAAAGATACCAAAGATATTTAATTATAGTATATGTAATTATCAATAATGTAAAACTAATACTAAGCATTAGTTCTGTTATTTTGTATATTTTTGTTTCACCTAAAGGAGAACCATAATATACAAATATTGTTAATATTATTTTTGCTTGATCTTATTTATGTATTTAGATTATGGCTCAAAACACTAATAAATGAGATCATAGTGGAGATTTTAGATAAATATAAGATCCATATAGCTTGCATCTAGGAGACAAGGTGGATGGGGGCTAAAGCGAAAGATATCAATGGGTTTAAACTTTTGTATTCAGGTTGTTTGAGAAAAAGGAATAGCGTAGGTATCTTAATTGGTAAAGAACTCATGGCGTAGGTATCTTAATTGGTAAAGAACTCATACATCATGTTGTAGCGGTAAAGAGGACTAATGATAGGATTTTGTCTTTAAATATTATGGTGAAAGATATTGTTTTTAACATGGTTAGTAATTATGCACCCCAAGTAAGGTTGGAAGGACAATTTAAGTGTTAACTTTGGGAAGAGCTAAATGAAGTGATTTAGTAGATTCCTCCCAATAAGAAACTTATTCTAGGAGCAGAGTTTAGCATCTATATAGGGATGACCTCAGATGGATATTCTTGTGCCCTTAGGGGTTTTAGGTGCATAGATAGGAATGACAATGGGAATGTTTTGTTATACTTTTTGGTATCATTTAATTTGGTGGTAACCAACTCATTCTTCAATAAAAAAAGAGGAGCATTTGGTAACTTTTAGTAGCATAACCGTAAAGGCTCAGATTGACTACTTCTTTTTGAGAAGAAGTGAACAACCCCATTGTAAAGTGATACCTAACACATACTTATCAACTCAACACAAGTTGTTGATCATGGATTTTGTAATAAAAGGTTCAAGAAAGAAGAGTTGTTTTTGGAGGTGCACTAGAGTTAGACGGAATAATATAATAAGGGACATTATTGAACAACTTAGGGATAAAGTAATGTTTAAAGAAGTATGGAAACTAGAAAGAGATGCTAACTGGATAAGGGAGGGAGTAGCAACTCTTTTAAGGAATGCAACTATGATGATTCTAAAGTGCCTAGGTATAGTAAGGAGTCTTGGTAGTGGACTAAAGATGTTCAGGACAAGGTGAAGATCAAGAAGTCTGCCTATAAAGCTATATTTGATAGCAACACGGAAGATGAAAAGTTAGACAGTAGAGAGAGTTACAAATTGGAAAAGAAAAAGGCGAAGAAGATAATCTTAGATGCCAAAGTTAGAGCATGTGAAAACTTATATGAATGATTGAAAATTAAAGATGAAGAAAAGAATATTTTTAAGTTGACAAGAGCTAAGGAATGGAATGCCAGGGATGTGATTAAGTTTGCTGTATAAAATATGAAACACAATGGGTGCTCATAGATGAAAACAACATCAAAAGAAGATAACAAAGCTACTTCTATAGGCTTTTTTAATATAGATGGTGATGACAACATTTCTTTGGGTGGTCTTAGCACTTTTGAGCAATATCATAAATTTACTTTTTATCGACGTATCATGAGAGAAGAAATTAGAAGAGCTTTAAGGAAGATGAAGAGTGTAAGGACAATAGGACCTGGTGAGATACCCATAGAGTGCGAAAGAGCCTAAGAGAAGAGGGTCTTACTTGATTAGGCAACCTTTATAATGTGATCCTCAAGTTTGCCAAAATATAGACGAGTGGAGACTTAACATACTAATCTCTCTTTACAAGAATAAAGGGGACATCCAAAGCTATAACAATTGTAGAGGCATCAAACTATTCAGTCATACTATAAAGTTATATGAGAGGGTCCATTAAAGATGCCGTACATCTCTTTAGATGATTAATGGAATATTATAGGGACAGATAGAGGGACTTGCACATGGTTTTAATTAATTTAGAGAAGGTTTATGAAAAAGTACCTAGAGAAGTCATAAGGAGGTACTTAGAAGCTAAGAGAGTTCCTATTTCGTATATATAGGTTATTAGACATATGTATAAAGGTGATAGAGTAGGGTAAGGTTAACAAGAGGATCTATAAAATATATTTCTATTGATGTGGGATACACCAAGGATCCCTATTGAACAACTTTTTGTTTGTAGTACTTATGGATCAATTTACTAAGAATATCCTAGGGGATTTGTCTTGGTATATATTGGTTGCTGATGACATTATTTTAGTAGATGAAACAAAAGAGGGTGTTAATGAAATGTTAAACTTTGGAGGGATGTGCCATAGTCAAAGGGCCTTAAAGTGAGTAGGATTAAGATTAAATACTTAGAGTTCAACTTTTCATATTGCAAGGTTGTATCCAATATGGAGGTTAAGATAGGTACTGAAGTTATACCACAGAATGATTGTTTTAAGTACTTTGGTTCCATCATCCAAAGTAATGGCAAAATGGACGCCGATATACTTCACCATATCAAATTAGGGTAGCCAAAATGGAGTGCCTTAGGAGTTTTATGTGATAAAAGATACCCTAAAGCTAAAATGTAAATTATACTATTTACCAATTAGGTTGGCTATGCTTTATGGAGCAAAGTGTTGACCCATTAAATAGCTTATAATTATAAGTTAATGGTGGCAGAGATAAGGATGCTACATTTGATGTGCAACCTTATAGAAGATATAAGGTTAGGAATGAAGTGGTAAGAAAAAAGTGTGGCTTACATTGACAGTAAAATGAGAGAGACAAAGTTTAGGTAGTTCAGACATATTAAAAGAAGACATCCTGACACCCCGATGAGAAGATACAAGAAGAATGTACTCAGAGACTATAAGAGAAGAAGAGGAAGACCCAAGAAGAATTGAGGAGAGGTGGTTAAGAACAATATGGCTTTATTAGAGCTTACTAAGGACTTGGCTCTTAATAGGAAACTTTGGCGAACTAGGACATGGGTAAAGGATCCTACACAAAGAGGACCTTCTCTTTTTATATGCCTTTTGAATCTTTTCATTCAATTATTGTGTCTTTTAATTAGCCTAAACACTTTTTGTGTAGCTCTTGTTCCTTTAGTATTGAAAGCCCATGGAAAAATTCCTAATTAATGTCATCTCCCAAAGCGAAGAAAATGGATGTGTTTTATTTTTATACCTGGCAGAATTGGCATATCTTACGAGTGCCCTGATTTTTTACGTCTAGTGGAAGTAAGAAAAAAGGAATACCTATTATATTATATGATTATATAGCAAAAATGTTTCTTTAACTTATATAGAGTCTTCTACTAGTTATAAATCAATAGGAACTACTCCTTTCGTATTTTTTCTTTTTTATTTCACAAATGCTTATTTTTATGTATTTATTTGTTTTTCTTCTTATCTATCAATTTATTTTTATCTTATTTTTATTTTTAATTTATGTAGTTATTTAGTTATATATATTTTTGTTGTTTTCTTCCAATCGATTTAAAAAATCTTTCTTTTCTTATGGGTCTATCAATGATAGCCTTTCTACTAGCTAAGGAAGGCTACCTACTTTTGAACCTACCCAGACCTTGCATTTCAGTGCGATTCCTAGTGGAACATTGTTATTGTTGTTGTATTCAATTTTTTTGTTATTTATAAAGTTTAATAGGCTTAATTTTATTGAATGGTGCAAACAAGTTCATTTCAACCCAGGAATCCTTGGTCATGACTTGGCACTCCAAACTGCTCTACTAATACTAGTAGTGTTGAAGAAGAATCTTTCCATAAACTTTAGGAAAGCTCAAACAAGTTAAGCTTAATGTTTATGCGAATGATTATGGCAACATTAAGGCTACAAATTCCAAAACTGATGAATGTGTTAAGGAATATCTTAAGTTTTTTGAAGATATTTCTCATAAGTCACTTTTTGGGACTTTAATGGGTACTCTGACCACCATAAATTTCAAGGTTTTTGTTCTATACATGAACATATCACTAAAATGATAAATACACTTGCAAGATTAGGATCCATAAGAATAGGAGTGAATGAAAAGTTTCCTTGTACAGTTTATTATTAACTCTTTTTTCTCTTAAAATAATTTATTTCAAAGGATTTACAATACAATAAAGGATAGATGGAATGTGAATGAATTACAAAGTATGCTTACTCAAGAGGAAGCAAGGCTTAAGAAACAAATAGTTTATTAAATTAATTTTGTAAGTCTTGAAGGAGCTGGAAAGAAGTTCAAAGAGGAAAAAAGGAAAAGGAAGATTGTACTGCACAAGGTCAACATATCATTAACTTCAATTTATAAGAAGGAACCAAAGAACAATAGATGCCATTTTTATAAGAAAACTAGACACTATCAAAAAGATTGTCTAAAATATACGGCATGGTTTAAAAAGAAAGGAAAGCCTAGGGCTTTAGTATGTTTATAATCAAAATTGGTTGAAGTTCCTTGTAATACTTGGGGGATTGATTTTGAATGTACCACTTATGTTACTAATATAACAAAGGAATTCCTTATGACCAAAACTATATATTCAAATGAAAAGTTTGTCTCCAAGAGAAATTGGATCAAAGCTCTAGTTAATACTATTAAAACTTACCATTTTACTTTAGACAGTGGACATCATTTAGATATTTCACAAACTATTTATGTTCTTATTATTTCTTGAATCCTAGTTTCTTTTTCAAAACTTGATATTGTCGGATACTTTTTTAAATTTAGTAACAGATGTTTTAGTTTGTTCAAACAAAATTGTCTTATTGGTTCTGCTGCTTTTTTGATGAATTTTAAAAATTAAATCCTGATAATCTTTTTACCGAAACTCTATTGACCATACATCATTATTTTAGTACTAGATAAGGTTCTATAAATGAAACTTTGGCTTACTTGTGGCATAAATGTTTGGATCACATATCTAAAGAAAGAATGGTCATATTAGTAAAGAATGAAATCTTTCTAGTTTAAAATTTTATCAACCTTGGCATTTGTGTGGATTGTATTAAAGGAAAATATTCCAAAAAAATTAGGAAAGAAGCCATAAAAAGCAATTAACTATTAGAAACTATACATACTGATATATGTGGGCCTTTTGATGTTCTATTATTTAGTGGAGGAAAATTTTTCTTCACTTTTATTAATGATTTTTTCATGTTAGGAGTATGATACATCATTATTCTTTACATTTATCATAATAGATGTATGCTTTGGAAACTGTCATATATTTATTAAATAGGGTTCCTAGTAAAGCAATTCTTAAGGCACCTTTTAAACTATGGAAAGGAAGGAAACTTAGTTTAAAGCACCTATATGTTTGGGGTTGCCCAACAAAAGTAATAATCTATAATCCATATAAAAAGAAATTAGATTAAGAACAATAAATGAATTGTTGATTTGTTATCCAAAAAAGTCTAAAGGGTACATATTTTATTATCCTAATAGTATAAGTATTATTGAAATTGTAAATGCCAAATTCATAAAAAATGGTGCAATTAGTGGGAGGTTAGAATCACGTAAAGTAAAATTTCAAGAAGTTAGAATAAAATTTCCCTTGTCTATAACTTCTACTCAAGTATTTGTCCCTAGACTTATTAAAATTTTTGACAACTTACAAGGAAAAAAATACATAAACAAACTCCAAATAGTGACATCACTATCAATGAACTTGTTATAGATGAGCCACATGAAGTAGCGTTAAGAAGATCTCAAAGATAAGGGAGACCAGTTATTTAGGATGATGATGTAGTTTATTTATAAAAGGTATGATGTGACCTAGGAATTAATAAAGATCCATTTACATTTTCACAAGCCATTGAAAATGAAAATTCTAATCAGTGGTTAGACACTATAGAAGAAGAGTTGAAATCTATAGATGACAATAAAATATGGGATCTTATTAAATTTCTAGAAGGTTGTAAGACAATTAGAAGTAAATGTGTCTTTAAGACCAAACATGACCCTA
Organism: Erythroxylum coriaceum; assembly: GCA_026874005.2. Lineage (NCBI taxonomy): Eukaryota > Viridiplantae > Streptophyta > Magnoliopsida > Malpighiales > Erythroxylaceae > Erythroxylum > Erythroxylum coriaceum. The sequence goes on from JANQAP020000145.1 coordinate 280,360, forward strand.
ATGGCAATATTGAATGATATAAAGCTAGAATTGTCACCAACGTTTACACTCAAAAGTATGGTATTGATTATAATGAGACCTTTTCTTCTATTTTGAAAAAGGATTTGTTTATAATTATTATGGTGATGGTATCGCTTTATGATTTAGAACTCTATCAAATATATGCAAAAACCACCTTTCTAAATGAGAATTTAAGGGAAGAAATCTATATGGATCAACTTGAGGGCTCCTAGTTGAAGGAAATACTTATGGTGTGTAAACTTAAGAAGTCAATATATAGACTTAATCTTGCTTTCCAACAATGGTATTTCAAGTTTAATAATACCATTACTTCTTTTGGATTTAAATAAAACATTTTTGTTTAGCTTATATAACTAAGGTTCTATGGGAGAATATTTATGTTTTTAGTTTTATATGTTGATGATATCGTGCTTGTTACTAATGATCTTGTTTTATTACATGACTCTCTAAAAATTTTAAATGAAAGATATGGGTGAGGTATCTTATGTTATAGGAATTGAAATATTTTGTAACATATCATAAGATATGTTAGGGTTCTCAAGAAAAACATATATAAATAAAATTTTAAAGAGACACAAAATGGACAAGTGCTTTGTAAGTGATGTTCTAACTTAAAAGGGAGTGAAATTTAGTTTTAAATGATGCCCTAAAAATGAATTGGAATGCATATGAATGGAAAAGATTCCTTATGCATTTATTATTAGGACTTTAATGTATGCTTATATCTATAATAGAACATAAATTAGTTTTGCTATTTGAATGTTAGATAGATTTCAAGGTAATATTATATTGGAACATGGGAAAGTTGCAAAGAAAGTATTAAGATATTTACAAGAAACAAAATATTGTATACTCACCTGTAGGAAATTTTATTGTCTTGAGGTAATTGGATGCTTAAACTAAGACTATATTGGAAGTGTTGACATCACATTTGACTATCTATTTCTTTTAGTTTGAGAAGTAATTTCATGGATGAGTGTGAAACAGTATGTCATTTTTTTGGAAGATGAATAAATAATTTTATTAACTTAAGCAAAGCTTGAAAACATTTTAATGATAAGGAAATCAATCCTAACCCCAAAGAAAAATACAAATTTTAATATTTCAGCATCAACCTACGTCTAAAATATTGAATTCTACAAATTCCATAATATCTTCATTCTTTGTTTGACTTTGGACTAAATATCTTGTGCCATTAGTAACTCTTTAATCCAATTAACAGTTTTGTCCCCTAGGATTTAGTTTTCCAGCTCTATTCCTCTATATAATCGATTGTTTATCTCCCTCTATATTGTGTATATACTACAAATGATTACAGTTTTGAAGATAATTCCACACTTTTTAAGGGTGTTAAAAATTCTTGTATCTCACTTTATATCTGCCCATTCTATTCATGGACAATAGACCTACATTGTGTGTTAAACTTGATTCCAAATTTATTGGGATATTTTACATAGAAAAAAGAGTTTCCAGATTATTCTAGCATAAAGTTCCAAAGCTTCCAAACCATCTATTCCTTATTCTTAAATTGTTTTTGATAGCTAACCAATTGATAATTGAAGCATTAAGGGAGAGAGTATTCTTCCAGATAAATGCATAGTAAGGAACTTTGGGATTGCAGGATCTAAAGATCTTGTAGCAAATTCTAGAGAGTTATTACTCAACCATATATGCTTGTCTGTTCTAGCTGAAGGTATACTATGAAGTAAAGGGTTCAAGAAACCAATAGCTCCTCTAAAATTACAACCCCAGGCTCTACCCTAGATAATGCTACTTATTTTAGCTCTTAATGGGATTTTTGAAGTCAAGTGCAACATCTCATTTTGACTATACAAAGAGCTTAAGTCATTCCAATTACCAAATTAGAACCACGTTAGCTCACCATTTCCAATTTGCTGCTTTATCCAAGGGTAAATTTGATCCCTCATATTGAGTAGTTGTCTACAACTCATGAATTTTTCCTATTATGCTTAAACTACTATAAACTTGATTCCTTTAGGTAGATTCATTTATCGAGTTGGACCATATAGTTTCCCTATTCTTGAAAAATCTCTAAATTCTCTCGGATAAAAGGACTTTTTGTATAGTCATCAGGGGTACCAGGCTTAGTCCACCCTTCTCTTTAGTGAGAAATAGCTCTTCCCACTTGAACTTTTCTCTTTTCAGGTTGCCTATCTTCCTATACTAGAGAAGTTGTTTAATGCATCTTTCTAGCCCCTTTATGATCTTTTTTGGTAGAGACAAATGAGCACTTTAATATATGTGAACATTCATTACGAATGATGAGATAAATTGCAGTCTGCCAGTTATAAATAAGCATTTATTTTGCCAGGCATTAATTTTAGATATATAGCTTTCAAGCAGAGAAAAACAATTAGCATATTTTGCCTTATTTATCATGATGGGTACTCTCAGGCATTTGAAGGGAGGAGATTGAACATTTTGCTTAGTTGATCTACTTATGTCTTCATTATTCTAGATGTCAGAGGAGATGTAGATACAACTTTTGGAGAAATCGGCTTTCAAACCTGACAACCTAATTAACTCCTTTAAGATTCTCGTGATGAGAGTTAGAGAGTCTACATAAACTCCACAAAAAATTTAAGGTCATCAGCAAATGCAAAATGGTTTATCTTTATATCCCTAAAATTTTAATTGTATATGAATTTGGGGTTTTTAGAAGGGAGAGCATATAGCAACCTGGATAGAACTTCAATAACTAGAGTAAATAGGTAGGGCAAAGAGGGTTCCCCTACCTAATTCCTTTATAGTTTTTGAAGTAATTTATTAGATTCCCATTTATTAAAATTTTAAATGTGACTGAAGTGTTGCATTCCTTTTTCCAATGAAAAAAATGATCAGGAAAATCAAAGGCTTGAAGCCAACTAGTGATGAAGTCCCATTTAACAGTGTTAAAAGCTTTGAAAAAACAATATTGAGTGCACAACACTTGATAGATCTATTTATAGTGTAATTCTTCATCAATTCTTGAACTAGTAGTATATTATCACCGCTGGATCTACCTTGAATGAAGGCCCTTTAAGATAGGTTTATTAGAGGCTTTAGTGAACTCTTGAGTCTATTATCTAATATTTTAGAGATTAGATTATAAACAATATTACAGTAGAAAATGGGACGATAGGCAACTATGTGTTTTTATTTATCTCCCTTAGCATTTTAAAGGAGGAAAATAATTTTTGCATTGCTTCCATTATCAATTCACTAGTTATACTCTAGGATGCTGAAAGAAATGAGCATTAAATTCATTAGGACTAAGAGCTTCTGATGTATTTAGGCTAAGTAAAACTTTTTTCATTTCCTAAGTTATGATTGGACTAACCAAGAACTCCTTTGCTTGTTGACTAATTTTCTCCTTAATTGCCCAAGCAAATTCTCTATTTGTATTCTCCTTTTGCCTTGTGGTACCCATCAGTTCCTTAAAATAACTCATGACAATGGCCTCTAGCTTCTCTTAATCTATATTCCTTTGACCCCCCTTATCAAATAATATAGTAATTTTGTTGCTACTCCTACGAGCCAAAATTGAGTTATAAAAGAATTTGGTATTTACATCTCCCTCTCTCAACTAATTCACTTTAGCCTTCTGTCTAAAGATAAATTTATGCAAATTTAAAGTAGAATTGTATTCCGTTAATTATGAGACTTCTTAGATCTCTTCAACATCTGATCATAAAGGGACTTATAACATTCTTGTTATGCCCTCCTTAGTTTTTCTTTAGCTTGACTTAGGTTTGTTGCTATTGAATCCATCTTATTTTGTTTGGTGAAGCTTTTAATACCATGCTTAACTCTCTGTAATTTCCTCATAAGGAGGTAGGACTTGTCCCCTTCTACCTCTATTTTCCAATTTCTCCTTACCACCTATTCAAAGCCTTATTTGCTTGTCAAATAGTTAAAAAACTTGAATGGAACCCTAGAAGCTCTACTATTTGTCATGCCTTGGACTTTCATCAATAAATTATCAGAACATAATGATTCCCTAAAATGAGCATAAGAAATATGGAATTGGGTAAGCCATTATTGATTAACCCTAACCTTGTCTAGCTTCTTTCTTATGATGTATTCACCTTGTTACTTGTTGTTCCTAGTGTAAAAGTGATCTACACATCTCAAGTCCACCATATTTGTTCTTTGTGTTACTTCAGCGTACTCTTTCTCCATCCCTCTGGTCTTAATTTTGCTACCCTCTACCTTCGATGGGGATAGTATACAATTATAGTCTCCAGCTATAGCCCAAGGTCCTATGATGGAAAATTGTATTCCCTTAACATCCTCTTATAGCTTAGATCTCTGGAATCCATAGTTAGTAGAATATATTATAGATAGATCAAAACATCTAGGAGCACCTTAAAGATCATATGTAACATGTATTATTTGATTAGATGTAAATAAAGTCTGTATTTTCACCTTGTCTGAGTTGTAAGCTAAGGGCCTGCTTGTTTCTATTTATATTTATAATTTTTTGTTTTTGCTTTCAAATTTAGTAAAAAAACATTTTTTTTAGTTTTTGGTTTTTATTTTTGGTTTTGGCTTCTTCTTATTTTCAAAATTTATGGAAACCAAAAACTAAAAAAACTGTTTTTTTACTAATTTTTGTTTTTTTCATAGTCTAATTTAGTATCAACTAAATATATATTATTTAATTATTTGATATATTAATTATTAATAAGAATTATATATTCAATTAATTTAAATTAATTATTAACAAAAATTATGAATAATTTAATTTAATTTAATAATTTATTTAATTTTTGTAATAAAATAAATTAAATTAAATTAAATAACTATTAATTAAATGTTGGGACGTTATAGATTCATGCATCAAATGCATGACAATGCAGCAGAAGTGTCGGAATCTAAATTCTGACTATATAACAACCCCAAAAATCCAGAAACACACATGCATGCATAGACAGATCATAAGAACATGAAATTTAAACACTTGTACCTTTTGTTCTCCTCCTTTCTTGATTCTTCTCCTTGTTTAAGTTGTAGCAAATACCAAACCCTTCCTTGATCATCCAAGAACACGCAAAGAGGAAGAAGAAGCAGCGTGTAAGGGTGGTTAGAACACTAAACTTGATGAGTTCAAGTAAATGTTCAAATGGAGATATAGTTCAAGAATGTCTTGCATGCAATTAGATTTATGCAACAATTGCATAAATTACATGAAAAAGACTTAAGACCACTTCTCTCTCTCTCTAGAACTCTTCTAGACCCCTTATCCTCTCACTTGAGTGTGTTAGAACATGTTAGACCTCTGTTAAGTACATAAGAGAAGAACTCACTTATGTACATCTGTCGTGCCTTAAGCCACAATCGTGGCCTTCTTAAAACAGCCATACACACTTTGTTTTTCATCCGATCTTTTATGTGTGTGACCCTTAAGTTCTTGGTTATTTTAGGCACTTGAATAAACTCTTAATTCGAGCAAATCATGCCACTTAAATTAACTCTTAATTCAAGCAAATCATGAAGTATTTCATGATTCCAGTTTACTGTAATTTAAGTGGATTAACACATGAACTCTTCGATATTTAATTATCTGACTTACAAACCTTTTAATAGACAATTACCGCACAATTCGTCCCTTCACCATTCTATACCTTACTTATTTCAGAGTAAGGGCTATGTGTCAACTCCCACTAGACTGACTATGTCACTTCTAGTGTAAGTGATGTTAGTTCTTGTCCTAAGATCTCATTACTCCATGTGTCATTGAAGACTCTTTTCATGACACATAACTGCTCTGGTCAAAGACTCCTGAGAAATGAACACGATAAGAGGTCGTGGGTATCATCTCCTTCTATCAGCAGTGGTGAATCCTTTATTGACTACCCAATTACCTTCAAATACCAATACTTGTACCTAATCATCACCTTAAGAGCGACCTCGTCTTAAGGTAATAAGGAATGATGTCAAAGCTCAAGATTAGTATCCAAGACATCCTTGAGTACCTCATTTCTAAGGATATTTGCACCATTGTTATGATAAGATTAATCATTGACATTTGATAAATCATCCATATGATAATCTCATAGTGGGTAATCCGATGTATTTACTACTCTTAGTAAGCATCCACATGTTAACTCTAAATATCTCATGCTTACAATTTGTGAGATCCACTGCTTAATCAAATTAAGGAGTATAACATGTGCTAGTCTATCTGGATTAATAATGTCCTATCTTATTAATCCTATGACTAGGGATTATTTAGATACTAACGTAATTGCACATGATAGGAATCTCATTATCATGATTTCATCAAGATTTCCTTCATGCTATGTTTTGTATCATGGACTTTATTAATTCAATTTAAGATCGACATCAATTCATATATAAACAAAGATCAAATTAATGATTTATTAACCAAAATAAAGTTTGTACAAAAGTGCTAAAGGTGATTGCCTTTAGAGCACTACTTTAATAATAAATATAATTAAATTTAAAATATCTTCAAAATATATAAATTTCAAACAAATTTTGATTAAATAATCCAAATATATTTAAAATAGAATCTAATTTTTAAATAATTTATTTTAATAAAATAAACTAATTTATTAATAAATATTATATAAGAGATTAATTAAATTTAATTAATATTAATTATTATTAATAATAAAAATATAATTACATTAATATTAACAACCAAATATATTTTTACAAAAACTAAAAACTACGTTATAAAAACAAAAGTGGAAATGACCTCCAAGATGATCCAACTAATATAATGGCAGGTGTGATATGAGTTATTCTCCATTCAGCACCCAAAAAGTCAATCAATGAATTGTATTAGCTATTAGTTGATTCTATTAATGGTTAATTAACAGCAGATTATATCAGTTGATTTGATAAGTAGATAACATTAGTTGGTTATTAAAGATGTTTGATAAAACTAGTTGTTTGATATTGGTAGTTTGTATGTAAAATGACTTGTGAGTATATGACTTAAAAAAAAGATTTTCATAAGAATTTAGATTCTAGATATTTAATTTTCAAAAATTAAGTTCATGATTAATAAAAACATAATAATAATAATAATAATAATAATAATAATAATAATAATAATAATAATAATAATAATAATAATA
>JANQAP020000145.1:373154-389194 GCA_026874005.2 Erythroxylum coriaceum
ATAATAATAATAATAATAATAATAATAATAATAATAATAATAATAATAATAATCATAATCATAATCATAATCATAATAATAATCATAATCATAATCATAATGATAATAATCCTAGAAGAATAAGAACAACCCAATACATATATAGATACATATATATATAACCAAAGAGAGATTTTTTTTAATGTTGAATGATATAAAACAAATAGAGAACAAGGAGATGGGAACATGGAAGTAGGAATGTTAATTTTAGCTCAGCCCGGCCTGAGTTAATTGGGTCATGAGTGGGCCACAGGTCAAGGTTGGGCTGAGTTCAAGTCGAGCATCAACCGACCCTACCTAACCTGTGGCCCGATCGAAACACCAAAAATGACATTATTTTTTAATTTATTTTTAAAAATATATATAGGGTTGACATTCCTATAGGGAAGAGAGGAACAAAGTGTGGGAATGAGGAGACAATTGACTTTTCATATATTAAAGCATTAAAACACTCTTATTTACTCACTTTGTCAAAATTAGTTGATCGGTTCAATCTGTCAAGTTAATTTAATGAATTATTAAAGGCAAATCCCATTAAACACCCCTGTGTTATACTTAATCATTCAAAAAACCCCTGTGATATCAATTGAATCACAATAACACTTGTGATATTTGATTTACTTCACTTTGGCCTTTTTGGCCCAATTAGGACACATTTACCCCTCAGCCCACCTTTTTCCATTTTTCATCACATTTTCCATAAAAATGAAGGAATACAAATATAATACAGATATGGTATTATACGGTAGAAATACCAGAATTGGGGCCCATTATCCTAACAAAAAAAAGAAAACCCCTTTTAACATGATTCGAAGACAGAGAAATCAAAAACATGCAGACATCCATCTCCTTTTCTCCTTGCAATCTATCCTCAACCAACAGTTCTTCAACATCAATCCTAATGTAACTATAAAGAGGTAATGTAATTGGGCATAATTTTTGTGTTTCTAAGTGGCATAAAACATCCACTATCAACCGAAAATCCAGAAATCCCCAAAATCCCAATTCAAATTGAAAACCCTAACTTCGAAATTAGCTAACCAAAAATCGAAGAATGCCAAGCTTGATGAGAGGAAGTGGATCGTTTTCATCATCATCGACACAATTTTCAATTGAAAGGAGCCAAAGATTCTCAAGAAATTGTGGCATGGAGTTGAGGCAAATGTGCTGTGATTTTGGAAAATATGCTACTGTCTTAATGTCTTGGACCCAATAGAATCCAGGTAGAAGATTTTGGCAATTCCCAAACTATCAGAAGCTGAATGATTGTAAGTATTTTGATTGGGTTGATGGAGAAATGAATGATAAAGTTAAGTTTTTGATTTTATCTTTAAGAAATCAATGTATTGAATTGAGGTATGAGAATACAGAGTTAAGAAATAGCAGGTTCATGGAAATTGGTGGGAGGATGGAAATTGGTGAAATGAATGAGTTGAATGACTTAAAGACTGAAATTCAATGTCAACAAGCTGAAATTGAGTGCGTGGTTCTGAAAGTGTAGACAGTAGAATGTGAAGCAAAAAGGCTAGTGAAGGCCATGAAATTTTATAGGATTGTATGTTTGATATGCATTGTAATTATCATGATAGTTATCTTAAATTAAATGATAGTTGTTGAACATGCAAAAAAATTGGGTATGCCCAATTCTATTATGTAACCCTATTTTAAATGTAGTAAAATGAAGTGTTATTTACAAAATGCTTATTGTATTGAATGTTCAAGTGCTTCTGCAGAAACCAGTAGCTTTGTTTCTTTTAATGCCTAGATTTTGGGAAGAAGAAGTTGATATATAACCCTGTTACAAATCTATTAATAGGACTGATTAGAAAGAAAAGGTTTGAGAAGCTACTGACATATCATTTGTACCTATTAGCTTTTGGAAATTATGATAATAAAGGAATTGGTGTAAGGTTAGTATAGAACAACTTTAGCACACGTATGTGCTGGGGAAACCACCACTTTTGTATTGGTGTAATATGAGGCACCAATAACAGAAGTTATATATCTGAACTTTAAAATAAGAAACTTGGTACATAAGTCTACAGAAATAAGTGCAAAGCATATCCAATCCTTAAGCGGAGCTGAATTGAGTTAAAAAAATGTTGAAGTCTTTATGCAGAAGCTAATGCTCCAACATCAGCAAAGCTTATCTATAAGCAGAGATTTTACAACTGCTTAGTAATAATATCCAAAAAGTTTAAAATGGCAGAATGTTGAAGTGCTTTTGTAGAAACCATTGCTCCAACCTCTAACTAATATTGTCTAATCCAAAAGCAAAGCTTTTGCAACTACCTAGTAATAACATTCAAAAAGTTCAAAAGTGTAGCAATATATTTGCATATATAAGTATCAGTTTGGTGCATTGGTGTGACTTTGCTGTGTTGATGGTGTGTTATCACTGACATAGTTGGCGGCCTTCTTCCTATACTGAAGCTTGGTAAGCCTTTGGTGCTCTAATGTTGCTAATGTTACAGCAGCATTCCCTTACCATTTCAGACACCATTCATTTAACGCGGGATAGGTACCAAATCCAGGATCAGCTTGTGTTCCTATCTTACTTTTCTTTGGTGGAGGTACTAGTGTCTCATGATCACCACTCTACAAAAAATCAATAAATTGTCAATCAAATCATCAAATACATAAAATGACAAACTTCAAGTAAACTGAAAATGTAACTCACCCTTATAATGACACCACCATTGTCAGTGAAACAAAACCCCATGTCATACTTATTGGATTGCCTAGTAATATATTTTATACTTGAGTTCTTGTTACTTGTAGGTCTCTATCCACGAATGTCAGTCATGATTGCTAGAATGCCTTTTTTGGAAGCTTTGTTTGTCTTAGATGGCTCACCAACTTTCTGTTTCCCTTTATCTTTGTTTTTGGTTGCAACTTTGTTTCCCTAGTAACCATATAAAACAGAGAGATCACATCAAATAAATAAACAAAGAAAAATATTGTTAAAATTACTTTTTGATATTCAAAGAATTTTGTTAAAAAATAACCTTTTCAGGTGTAGGCCTCTTTGGTTGTTTGCATGTCCGACTATTATGCCCTATTTCTCCACAGTTTTTGCATGATTTCATACCACCCTTTCTAGATAACCTACCATTTTTTTGGCTCATCTTTGTCCTTCCTCCTATTTTTCTTTTGCCTACTCGACTTCCTCTCAATAACAGGTGGTATAGGAGCTGGTTTACCACTTTGTTCCCAGAAAATCTGTCCTCTTACAGGCTGAATTGAATGACCATACACCTTCAGGTAAGTATTTTAATGATAGTAGGAGCTGACCTTGTTCTCTAGCAAAGTTTCTTCTCTGTACAATGCAGGGATACAATGTACACAAGAAATGCCAGTCAATTCTCAAGATCTGCATGAGCAGGTATCAATAGTTGTAAAAACCGTATGCTTTTTTTCTCCTCTATAAACTTCATAGCCATCATCCCCATTAAATTCAAATTTCCAATTAAATGAATCCAACTTATTCTTCTCCAATAACTTCACTATCCTAGGAGCAATAAAAGTTCTCCACTTAGCTGCAAATGCCCTCTTCACTTAAATCTGAGTCATCACCATTACCCTAATCTCTTCACTCTTCAAGCATGCTAATAATGGGTTTGGTTCTTATTGGTAGTATCCATCCATTGAAAGTCTCTATGAGAATATTGTCCACAATGTCACACTTTGGTTTAAAGCTAAAAAAGCCTTGCACCAACTTCGTTATCCATAGTATAAAGCATCTTCAACAATTCCATCACCTAGCTTGTCAAGTTCCAATCTTCTTTGAATTGCTGCACAAATATTGCCCTAGCACAATTCCAAAACCAAATTTTTCTTTCATCTCCTTTCCATTTCTTTTGCCAAGTAGCATATATATGCCTTGCACACTGCCTGTGCTCAGCATTTGGTAAAACCACATCTATTGCTGCTATAATTCCCTATACACAAAATATAAAATGAATCATATCATGCATGCAGTTATTTGTGAATCATAAATTTATGAACCAAAAAATTCTAAAATAAAAACAAACCTTTTGCATATCTGAAGTAATAATTAATCCTCAACCTTTGTCTGGAATGTCTAAGTCTTCAACTAAGTGCTCAGGAAACCATGTCCAATTCTTCTTTGTCTCAACGTCCACTATAGCCCAAGCAACCGGAAGCATTTGATTGTTTCCATCCCTTCCAACTGTAGCTAACAACTGCCTCTTGCATATATGTTTTAAAAAACAACCATCAATTCCAATTATTAGCCTACATCCAGCTTTCCATCCTTCCTTGCAAGCTTGAAAGCAAACATAAAATGCTTTAAAATATGATATGTTTGCAAGATTTTTAGCATCCACCACCATTTCTGTTGTGGTACCTTTATTACTTCTTTCTAATTCAATTGCATAATCATGCAATTTCCTATATTTCGCCATAAACCCACCATTAACCTCCTCCATCACCTCTTTTTTTATCCTTCCAATTATTATTTCAGATACATTCAACTTAAACTTTTCTCTTACATAACCCTTTAGTCTCTTATGAGTGATTCTAGGTTCTCCCAAAATTTTTTCCCTTAGCAAGTTCTTCAAATCTCCTTTTTTAATCAACTGGATATCATTGTAGCCAAAACATCTATGCTTATTCTTAAAGGTCTTAATCTGAAATTGCCCTTCTTGGTTGAAACTAGCATAAAAAACAAAGGGACAACCTGACTTGCATCTATACCTTAATCTTCTAGGCTAATTGTTTACATATGACAGTGCTTATCATTTTATCAAAGCCCAATTCTTTACTGCATCTTTACATTGTTTCTGACTTTTAAACACCATACCCATAAAAAATATTGGGATCCGAGTAGTAGGATCATAAAAATTAATCTCCGTTGTTTCCTTAGAATTTCACCGTCCTCATCAGTAAATTCAAAACTTCCTAGGTCATCAGAGTCCAGGTACTCACTTGTATAACCAGAGACCTTCCCATCATCTTCCTCGGTATCTATCTCATCATTATCATCCACAACTGTTCTTCTATTGTATTGCTCAACTAAATTAGCACCATTTATAACCTCAGGTTCACCAGCCTCATCTTCACCATTTGTTTCATTTTCAATATTGTTAGATTCATTGATTATCTCCACTGGAATTTCTTCTTCATCAACATTATTATAATTAGAATCATCCCTTTCCTCAGCTCTCTTTCTAATATATTCCCTAACATTGCTTCTAGCCTCTTGGAATTCATCATCTTACTCTTCTTCACATTCGACATGCACATTCACTAAATCTTCCTCATCATCATAATATGCATATTCATCAACTTCAGAATCTTCACTCTTTTTCTTACAACTTCTAGTGTCATTGTCTTCATGTTCAGTGACCTCTAGTCCATCCAAATGCTTTGTGATTTCATGTGTGTCCATAGAATGCTCCACAAGCACTTGCACTAACTTATACTTTTTTAACAACCTGTACAGCTCCTGACAACTATCATTGTCCCATAACAACCTCGATCCATCCATATGAGTCTTGCCTGGAGTTAAAAAATGCATACGCCCATCATTTGCAAAACCAAAATTTTTCGATTCTTTCATGAACCTGTAATAACCCAACATGTCAAGATTTGTGAAATTCATGTTATAATTCGCACCACCAACGTATGTTTTTATCCTCCTGTTAATCTCATAAAATGCATCTCCACGGTATATGGTGGATTCATCTTGCGCGATTTAAATAACAATATATGAGTAAACGATTTTTTTTATCATGCACAAACAACACACATAACACCTTCTTTTTCATTTTGGGACCACAACATTTGCATTAACTAGATATGAAGGAAACACAAGAAGGAAAGAAGCGTATTCAATTTGAAACAAGACTATAAGTTGTGCAAAACCTATACATTAAACAACCACTTAACCCAACCATTGCAAAAATTAAAATTTCCATAACCTTAACCTTGACTTTTTAATTTTTTATCTGACAAAATACAATTTCAAATAATAAACAAAGTCTAATGATTTTAATATAATTTTATTCAAAACCCATATAAAAGACTATGAATTTTGCAAATAATTGTAAAAATTTTAAAAACATTTTATTTCATTTAACAAGCTACATATAGGAATTAATGGTTCATCATTTACTAAAACCTTATTTACGTTTACCTTTGCTCTTGTATATTCCATAGTAGATCTATTTAAGAATTCAGAAACTTCTCAATTATTGGCCTGACACGTGATTCTTCATAATCTTTCAACTTTCACATTCAGTCACCCTCACTTTTCTCTTTCCAGTAGATTTCCTCTTTAATTCATACAGTGGGCTCTAGTTCTCGTATTTAAAGACATGCCAATGGACCGGATCAGGCCCGGGTCGAACTCGGGTTGGGATGGGCCAGCCTGTGGCCTAGATCAACTACGGGTTGACTGGCCCGTGGCCTTCAAAACGATATCGTTTTAATAAAAAATGATGTCATTTTGGAAAAATGGACGAGCCACGGGCTGGATCGGCCCGTGGCCCACGGGGTCGACCATGGTCAGCCTGTGACCTAGCTAAAAATAGGTCGAGCTGGGTCGAAATTGTCATCCCTAAGTATTTATACCATATAATACCATATCCGTATTATTTTCGTAGTCTTTCATTTATATGAAAAATGTGATGGAAAATTAAAAAAGGTGGGTGGAAGGATAAATGTGTCCTAATTTAGTTAAAATGAATTCAATCAAATATAACGAGTATTATTGTGATTAAATTGATACCACGTGAGGTTTTTTTAAATGATTAAGTATAAAACACGGTGTTTTTACGGGATTTGCCGATTATTAAACGTATATATCTGCTGTTCGACATAATCAAACAGCTTAATCAGCTAAAAAAAATGGTCGATACCCATTTACCATACAAGAGTGAGCTGCAGTGGAGGAAGCTTTGTTTTTGTTTCTAGTAAGTTAAAACTACAAGCTTTTTCCGCAAAACAAATCCTTAATCCCTTGTGTTTATAGAGGGTCATCCATCCCTCTTATGTGCCAAAATTATAATACTCAGGACAATGATCAGTTAAACGCTTGGGAGCCCGATTATATTCGAAGAATTCCCAATTCAATCCGTCGGTTTGTCTGTCCAGAACAACCACGTCTTCCGGTCGTCCGTCGCCGTCCAATTCGAATCTTCCGTCACTATCCCTAGCTACTTTCTCCAACGAGGAGCTCTTGGGAAGTCTCCGTCACTGTGTTCCTATCGCCGTCACTTCGTTTTGGAAAAAAGAACTGTCGGCGTCGAGGGGTATAGGTATCTCTGCCGTACACGGCTGTCTGATACTGTTAGGCCAGATAGGAATCGCATCGGGCAACACCTCCTTGTTGTTTTTGTTTTTTTGTTAGGCGATATCGACGAAGAGAGCAAATAGCATGAGTTTCCTTCCTGCCAGTGTTCTTTATTCTGTTTGATTGTTTACTGTATTAGTCCTTAGTACCAGTGATCATTACAATCACTTTGTTGAATCATCCAAAAGTGTGCTTGTTCATGAATTTTTGGTGTAGATATGTGGGATCCTATAGTGCCCCATAACAAATCATTGGAATTTTACGATGTGCCTCCTTTTGAATTGTCTATATATTGTGTTACCTGTTTGTTTTCAGTAGGTATAATGGAGGCAGCTGTTTCGAATCATCACGAGGATGAAGAAGAATATTTACTACTTGATCTTGATGCTGTTACTGGACACATTGATATTCCGCCAAATGCCCCATATCTTTTGTCTGTATGACTTTGACCTTGAATGGAATGTTCTCTGTGCTTATATTTTATCTATGAATCTTTTGGCACCAATATTCAAATCTTGTCTTGAGATTTTGAAACTTTCAATTTTAGTTTATATATCTTTTTTAGGTCAGGATAGAGTGGTGTGTATTGACATGGTCATATATTTTTTTTCCTTTTTCATTTGCGATGAAATGACCTTTTCATGCTTATGCTTTATTTTTCAATTTATCTTTTTGAATAATTTCGAATATATATGGTTGTTTTAGATAATAGAGCCATAACCCTTATATCTCTCAAAGATGCCAATTAGGAAGAGCATTATTTTTTTTCTTTTTTCATTTTCGAGATCCTACTGCATTTCTGTATTCTGTCAAAAGACTGATGGCCTGTGCATTCGATTCATTACACACAATTTCTTATGGCTTACAATGTAATTTAATTGTAGGGCCTGGATACTTTGAATCCTATATTGATTATAGATGACAAATTAAAGCTAGTAAGTTGCTGTCTTTCATGATCCATTGTTGTACTTGTGCTTTGAAGCTTCATCTTCTTTCTTTGAAGAAAGGCCACAATAATGCTTATTTTTCTTTTACATCTATCAATTTTGTCAATAGATTTCTGATTCGCTTGAATGTGCTTGGTGATGCTTTCCTATTCAACAGATTGGAGAATACGAAGAAACAATAGGGACATGCCTTGTGTTCTCAGAAGAGGGTAATCTATTGTCTATTCTTTCTTGTACATTATAAAAAGAATTGATGGGAAAGTTACTGAGAAATTATACCAAACTATCAAACCTGGAAGGACATTATAGTCGACCTACAAACCAGCTACTGTTTTTGGATCATTGACTGTAAATAGTGCTATGTCTATTAGTTTCTACATATAGTTTCCTCTAATCTTTGGTGGGTCATTAATTGTTTGATTGTATGATTGCAGAAGCTGTCCCTGTTGTTCATGAGGAGAGAGGACCATCAGAAGCAGACCTTTTTTCAGGTGCATGCATCATAGATCCAAATCGATGCCAGACTAAGCAAGAAAAACCAATTGCTTGTCTTCATAAGGTCCTAAAGTTTAAGTTGTTAGGAGATAATGATGATCAAAATCCTTTAGTCGAAGGAAGCAATTCTGGTTTGTGAAGCGAGAGACCTTCTGGCATAAGTTGGTGTAGTAAGTTTTTGTACTAAAGAAATTATTTCGCTTTATTTATTTACTGATGTTATGGGAGTATTTATGCGGTGGACTTAAAAAGGCAGCTTATTTACTGGATTTTTGCCACTGCTGTTGTTTCAGTGGACGGCCCTTGGGAGGGTCTATGAAAATAAATTGTGAGAGAGATATTTCGTAGGCAGCATATCCGCTACAAATTCTTTAGGTCCAGGATCTTAAAGAGGATATTAAGATCTGTAAATATTTAATCATTGTGCTATGAGGTTGGGGCCAAACTTCCTCATTCTGATGCTGATATATGAACTGTCTGGTAGGGCAATGCTGTTTTGATATTTCTGCTTTTTGTGTGCTTCCGATCTTTGGTATTTTAATCCAAGTTTAGTTGAATCTTAGCTTGAAAATTTTGAGATTTCATGAACCAATGACTTCTAAAGCACATATCTTCTATGTAACTATCAATGATGCACTATTTAGGCTTACCTTTGCGATTATTCAAAGTTATTCAAAGTACTTCAAGTGAAACTTTGGTGGAAGCAGCATCAAGTTGGCAAGAATAATATTATAGACAGTTGGCAGTAAAGTGCAAGAGGCTTTCTATGTTAATATAGCAAATGATCTGAAGTAGAGCGGAGTAGAGAAAAGACTTCATACATTAGTATGAAAATATGAAAATGGAGTGTAATTAAGGTTGGCTACAAGTTGGGCTAGGCTCGGGCTGTTATGGCCCTAATTTTTTTTCCTGATCTCAGCTTGAAGTCTTGTTGAGATTGGTTCATACAGGTCGAGTATGAGCTGATTGGATTTGGACATTCAAGGTTTGAGGTTCAAAATGCGTCACTCTGGCTATATTTAACAAAATGATATCATTTTGTGAAGTTTTTAAAAATAGTTTTTTGCCTTAACTAGTTCGGCAATTTGGGTTAGGCCTCCTCGGCCTGAAGGTTGATTACAATTTTTTTTTATGAACTCTAGGTTGGGCTAAAGTTATCATAAATTATGCATACTTAAACTAACCTTGAAAGAAAAATGTTGCTTTTTAGTATAAATTATACATAACATAAAATAGAGCAAATGCTAGAAAATACCTTGGAAGATAGAACGAGAGTTTTTTTTTTTTTTTGAAAAAGGAAAAGTAGTATTAATAAGAATAAAGTTACAGCACAAAATGAGGTTCAAGGGTATACCCTTCAGTGTATGATATTGCAAATGGGAAAGCTACTAACAATTAGATTTTAAGAATAGATACATTGGTTCGACATTAGAGAAAGTATTATGCTTGATCTGCAGTTTGGTGCTAAATTGTTCAAATGCTCTCTGATTCCATTAATAACTTCAGTGACAAGTGTTCCCATTGATTTACTCTAAGCCTCAAATCTCAAATTTCTTTCCTTCCAAAGGGGCTGCACAATCAAACCCATAGCTAGAATGAAAATTTTTCTTGGATTTACGAAGGGAAGATTGAGTTGTTAGCCAGTGAATGATGCTAGATATGGAGTGGTATATTCCAGTAGCATATAAGTTTCACTTGTTCCCAAAACGTGTTTGCTGCCGAGCATAAGAAAAAAGATGATCTCTAGATTCCTGTTGTGCTAAACATAGTGGGCAGGAGCTATTGATGTCAAGGTAAGTGATTCTATTAGCAATGTTGAGCTTATTCTTTATTGAGAAGGAAACCTTAGGAGGAAGTGCTTTATGCCAGATGATTCTATGCTAATTAACCACATGAGTCTTCATTCTAAGCAATTTCATAGTGAGCTTATTCGACAGTTGATGAATTGGTTGATCCTTCCAGAAAAAGATATCAGGACTGAGTGGATTGGCAGGATAATGTGGTTGTAGGTATCTGAGACTGTCGGGAAAATGCTAGGAGTTACCCCTGACGAAGGAGCTAAGTTTGGTGTGGAGAGTAAATGAGAGAGGACTGTTAGTAGTATCGTGGAGTTAAAAAAGCGAACCTTGGCCAGAACAATTATCGAACCATAGCAAAATTGTTTCTCCATTCCCAATTTTATAGAAAACATATTACTGAACTACATTCTTCAGATGAAGTAGCTAGTTTAGAAAATAAGAATGTGAAGGGCACTTGTTTATCTCCCAAATGCATCTTCCTTTGAGGAAATAAGAATGAAGCCACCTGATCCATACATATTGCTTATCCTCTAGAATCCACCATAGTTGTTTAAGTATAAGAGCTTGGTTAGTTAGTTTCACTAAAGAAATGTTTAATCCCCCCTTTTATTTACGAACACATAGGTCAGAGCATTTAACTTTTGCAATCTCTCTAGCCCCACTTGAGTAATTCCATAAAAAGTTCCTAAGTAATCTTTCAACTGATCTGATAATAGTTTTGGAAAGAAAGACGTCTGAGCTCTAGTAGTGGAGCCTTCATCATCATTTCAGTGGTAGTTGCAATTTAGGATTATAAGATTAAGCACTTCTGGAGATGAGGAATTGGCTTTTTATGTAGATTGATCTACAACTCTCATGCCAATGCAAGATATCTTATGGGTGTTAGACACCACTCACACCCATGAGATATCATTCACCATCTTCAATTCAATGGACAACTGTCCATTTAACCTCACGGCTGTGACATTTATTTTAGCTTAGCCGTGAACCACCATACACCATTCTCCACTTTTATGCTCTATCTTGTCTCTTTTTTCTTTTAATCTTTTTCTTCTTATTGCTCCATGAAGACAAATATAGTATGAACATTGAGAAGATGACTCAATGAGTATGCTTTCAGGTCACTTTAGCTCCTTCACTTCTAAAATGTATTTAAAATCAAATATGAGCTAAAGTGAGTGTCCTAAGCATTTTAAGCCATTAATCACTAAGTGTAATGGATTAAATGTATCAACATTTAAGCATATATCAAGTTCCCCCATACTTAGATTTTGACCGTCCTTAGGCAAATCATCAAAATCAAAGTTACAAACCAAAACCCTTACTTATTTTCCATATTTCCTAAGAATAGATAATCATATGTAAAGATGATTGACTTTCAAAAACCATAGCAAGAACTTAACATTCAAAACTTTTACTCATGATCAATCAACATTCATCACCTTTAGAAAATGAGCAATCTAGAGGTAAACTTGGATAAAATGTGTTTAAATAAGATAAATTTATAGGTACACTCAAACACCATTTATGATCATAACCATTCCACACGTATGCAGACCTCCACACTTATACTTTTGTACATCCACAATCATTCATTAACAATCAAAAAATGCTCTACTAGCTTTAAGGCTTGGGTGGGACATTTGGTTTAGTTTAAGGCATGTAATGTGGTTAGCATAAAATTAAAGATTAATAAAGCTCAAGGAGGTTTAACAAAGGAAAATTCATATAAATGGGTAGGCTATTTGGGTAATGTAGCTCATGAAAAACAAAGAATGCCTAATCATTTTCATGACAATGTATGTGATAAAAATGTGGTCTCGAATAGAGAATCAAAGCAAAGTCAGGATGTACATATCATGTTGGTCACATATAACAAAAGACAATGAGAATGATATGGATGTGTCAATCTAATAAGGCTCAAAATCTCACTAACTTTTGTCTACTACTAGTCACTACTCTTCTAAAGATAATACATATTAACCAAACACAAGAGCAAAAGTACATGCTAAAGTTTCCATGAATTTTTGCAGCCAATTCACACTCTAATTATGATTATATAGTCTTAAAAGCAATATAAAACGAGAAAATTTTTGATGATTTTGAAAACCGCCTAAGAAGCTGCATACGCAAGTCACATAAGTAACAATTAAGCTTAAAAACATGTAGCATTGTCCCCAATGTAACATCAAATGCAGGAAATAGAGCATTTATGGAAAATAGAAACTGTGAAAATTGTAAATAAGTAGAAATCAGCTTCCCTTGGGTTACGTCCCAAGCAACGCTTTTGTTTATTATCGTTGGCTCGACTCCATGTTGCTCGCATCAAGTGACACTATTCGTGTCTTCTAGTATCAACAATTCCAAATCCTTCATTCGGAAGCCATCATAGGAAGCCTTTATAATACAGTTTCAAGCGATGACCATTCACTCTGAATATCTTGTTAGTTTTAAGACTTCATATCTCTACTGCACTAAAAGGAAAGACATGAGTAATAACAAATGGACCAACCCAACGAGAATGTAACTTACCTGGAAAAATTTGAGTTTGGAATGATATAGCAGTACTTTCTGACCCACCGAAAAGTTTTTCAATGAAATCATCTTATCATAAATAGCCTTCATCTTCTCCTTATATATCATTGTGTTTAGATAAGAGTCATTCCTCATCTCCTCCAACTCTTACAACTGTAACTTCCTATGCACACCTGCATCATCCAACTTTATGTTGCATCTTTTTATAGCTCAAGATACCTTATGTTGCAATTCCACTAGGATGTGACACAACTTTCCGAACACCAGTCTATATAGAGACATCTCTATTGGTATTTTATAAGCGGTCCTGTAGGCCCATAGTATGTCGTCTAGTCTTACACTCTAATCCTTTCTATTGGGCAATATGTTTTCTCCAAGATTGCCATGATTTCCCGGTTCGACACTTTAGCTTGTCCATTAATTTGGGGATGGTAAGAGGTGGAAACCTTGTGCATGATGTGATATTTTCTGAACAATGTTTCCATCACTTTGTGGCAAAAATGGGTTCCCCTGTCACTAATGATTGCTTTTGGTATCCCGAACCTAGAAAGAATGTTAGCTTTAACAAAATCAGTAACAACTTTGGCATCATTAGTTCTGGTGGCTTTGGCTTCCACCTATTTAGAAACATAATCTACTGCAAGCAATATATAATTAAAGACAAAACATGGAGGGAAAGGTCCTATAAATTCAATACCCTAAATGTCAAAAATTTGACAAAAAAGTATAAGAGTTAGGGGAAATTGATCCTCACAGGACAGATTACCTGACTATTGGCATCTGTCATATGATTTGTAAAAGAGATATGCATCTTTGAACAATGAGGGCCAATATAAATGATAGCTTGTCGCTAACTACCAAATAATAAATTCCTAACTACCAAACTATATAGAAAATAGTGAGCTAGGGTCGAATCACAGAGAGATGGGATGCAAATGCTATTTCAAATGTTGTAACAAAAGAAAAAAATTACCCTGAAATAATGAAGATGAGATAACCAATATGCAATGAATGTAACCAAAAAGACATGCACAAAGAAAATTTAGAAAAGTCTAATAACAATGGTAAAGAAGTGGGCTGGAGATATCTTTGAGATTCCGAGATATTCATTGATCCTTAAACCTAAATAAAAGGTACTCTCATCATGCTGTTAGCCTATGGACTCGGTTAAACTCTCGAACCTTTGATTTCTCTGAAATAGGCAAAACTAATAAGCTTTAGAAATGCCCTGATCTCCACTATAACCTAGAATAGGCTCTCTAAGTTCAATAGCAAAGATGCATTAAGTACTAAGAAACAACTAACTTAGGCCGCCTACTCATCAACTCAGAAGGTGTAACCTAAAGGTATGAGATCCTAGATTAGTTAATTAAGTATCTTCACAAATTCAACTAACCTATTGCTACTTCCGAGAGTCACTATGGACTATTACATATCACAAGTTCAACCCTAGTGTTCAGATTAGAAAGTTACCTAAAGGGTGATCAAACCTATATGTAATTCCTAATTCATGGCATTTATCCTAAATCCCAAGTTTAGACCTACAAGCACCAATTTAAGACAAATTCAACTCCATTCTCACAATTTCCATCCCTTCATCCTTATAATATCTCTAAACCCCTAAGTAGTCTAGCCACACATTTTCATATTAAGCACAATTGATATTAAATATGCAAAACCCATAATCAATTAATTAAAACCAAAACTGGAAATTATAAATGAAGTGATAAAAATCAAATTTCAACACTAACTTAATAGAAATCAAAACTCTTTATGCTAACAAATGACTAATTAGTACGCTTTACTAATAGAATCCAAAGTAAAGGTTCATTCCTCAAATTGCAAACACTAAACTAATTGCATCAAAGTGAAAATTCGAATACATACAACTTACGTAAAAACTAAATTAATTGAGAATAAACCTAATCCTAACTATTGAGCACAAATTAATCAAAAACATGACAAATAAATAAAAACCCATAACATAAACCATTAAACATTCAAATACCCAACAAATTCAAATCTACAAAAAACCATGAATAAAACTCAAACAACCAAGATTAAAACTAGAAAGATGTAGAAATAAACATCTATTGATGTATCACAAAGGTTCATTACAAAATTCATGAGTTTCAACTATAAAATTCATCAAACATTCGTTTGAAATATTCTAGCACATGTAAAAACGTGATTAACACTAAGAAAGCTCTAAACTAATGGAATGAATAGATTAAGACATATGAAAATAAAGCATTGAAAATGAAATAAACTAGCTAAGCATAAAAAAATAATAAAAACTTCTCTACTCCTTCCATCTCTCTTCTTCTTCTCTCTTCTTGAAGTTTTCCAAAAGTGGCAGATTTTGTAGCCTCCCTCTAGGTCCTTCTGTCTTTCTTTACGTAGTATGTTCCATTTAGGGAAAATTTTGAATTTTTCTCTACCTCAAAAGTCCAAAAGGGCCCTCAAAAACTTAAGTTCGGAAGGTCATCTGCATCTGTCTGTGCCCAGGCCACGATCATGCACTAAACTGTCACAATCGTGGCTGACTCCCCACGATCGTGGCCCTGTGCTTAAGTTTCTATCACGATCGTGGCTGACTTCCCACAATCGTGGCCCTGCAATCAAGCTTCTATCATGGTCGTGGCATATTTGCCACGATCATGGCCTTGGGTTATTTCCTTGGTCTTCTCTGATTCTCCTCCAAATGCCCTTGATGGTTTCTTCTTCATGGATGGCTCTAGAAACTTTGTCAAACTTCTTCCTTTTAGCATATATTTGTGTTCACTCCTTTACTCTATATGTAAACAAAGATGAACACAAATTGAGTATTTAAACACAACAATAGGATTGAAAAGACATTGAAATGTATAAGAAAATATAAGATGATTCAATCCTATCAAATACCCC
>JANQAP020000145.1:401059-422468 GCA_026874005.2 Erythroxylum coriaceum
ATAATAATAATAATAATAATAATAATAATAATAATAATAATAATAATAATAATAATAATAATAATAATAACAATAATCATCATCATCATCATCATCATCATCATCATCATACATCTAAAGATTTTAACCACAGTCTTTCTGAGATATGATAATGAGAAAATATTCCACCAAATTTAGTTATCTGAATATTGTAAATCAAGTTTAGATAAGGAATTAACGTCCGTGTATATTTGTACTACTGTATGAAATAGGATTATTGTATTCCTCTTTGTTATGGTTTTTATAGGACCTTCATTTCAAGTTATTTAGACAAGTCATGTTCACCTGTATTGTTTCATCATCCCTGAGAAATTTATGAAGGTCTTTCCATTTTCATTTTCAATTAAAGTCAACATTTTATTTCTAACCTATTACTGCCTACACCTATTTATATGACAACCTACAAGATGCTTTTGCGCCCATATGGTTATATTTCAACAATAAGTTCCATAATCTTTCGTTACACACAAAAATGTGCGATGATAACTAACAATCTTCAATGCAATGAGAAAAAAGGGTTAAATAGGAATTGAAGTTTAAAATTTTGGCTGGTGGTAGAAAACGCTTCTATATATGAGCGTTTTCATATTTAGCTGCTTGTTTTAAATCAGCCAATAAATCAACTATTAGCCAAACACTTCTGAGAAGCTGTTTGACAGGTCAATCAACTGAAAACAACAAATCAGTTAAAAAAATGGATGATTGGTGGTTAACCAAACGAGGCCTAAGTAGTTGGTGTAATAAAGTTCTTTCATTTGTATGGAGGTTCAATTGGTGAAATTATAAACTCACACTGTGTTTATTGGTCATCACTCATATTCCTTTCTAAAGGCCTTATCAAATCAATTGAAAGTATGATGAGGTGATTTCTATGGGTTGATGATCACAATCTAAAATATATATAGAAAGAGGTATGCAAACCAAAGAAGCAAGGGGCTTAAGAGTCACTTCAATTAAGTTTAGTAATATGGTCTATATGGAGAAAAGATTATAGAGTTTGATGGACAATAAGGATTCACTCTGGGCTTGATATATTCATACCTATTTTTAGAAGTTAAAAGCATACAGGAAGTTAGGATCAAGTCCTCATTCTTACAGTTATTATCTCAACTACTTAAAATTAGGGGAAGCTTGGTAGGGAACTTCAAGTTTAGGGTGAGAAATAGCAAAATTGCTTCTTTGTTATTTGATAACCAGAGTGAAGATGGGCTTATTAACAACACTCATCTAATACCTTTATTATAGGAGAGTTTTCCAAGATACCCCAAAGTGAAGGTTTGTACAAATGCAAATTAGTTGAGGAACTTTCCACCGGAACTTGAACACAATATACCAAGATATATTCCTAACCCTTTAAGAAATGATTCTTATGTTTAGCTTAAGCATTCATCAAGCATATTCACAAATAACTTATGTAAAGAACTATTTAGAAGTCAAGTATAGAATCAAGCTTAGTAAAATGTTTTATTGAGTATACATTTATTGCCTAAAGTTTCCTTCTTCTTGTGGTTGATTATGAAAAATAAATTAGCAACTCTTGACTGATTGAGTTATCTTAATTTGTCTAGCACTTGCTTCTTGTATAAAGACAATCTAGAAACCCTCAAGAACTTATTTTTTAAAAAATAAATTTTTATTTGATATTTATAATGGTGTTTAAGAATTATGCTATCTAAATAAATCAAGGCTGAATTATGTAGAGTTTATGAATTGGTCACACTCAAATAAGAATATATTCAAAGGGAATATGACAGGGTTTGTGATAGTTTTTAGCTTATTTCTATATAGACTATAGAAGGAAAGAAATGTGAGATGCTTCAAGGTAAAGGAGAATTCCAAGAAGAGGGTATTAACTGAACTTATCCATTGTATTAGGGAATAACTAATAATTAACAAAGAGGTCAAAAGGTGTAGTAGCACAATAACATCTACTTAGAGAATTAGTTAAGATCTAGATTAAAGGAAGCTCTAAAATGGAGGGTCCATTCTATATAATGGGATCTATAACTCAATCTTCTATGCATTGCCCATCAATGGTGATCTTAGAGAAGTAGAGAATCTTAAAGTCTCTCCTTACTTAATAATGGATCAAAATTCCTTGTATTGGTATAGATTCAAAAATACAACTCTTTAAGGCTAACATGTGGAATCACTTTTATAATTCTTATGTTAGCTATTTACTTTCCTTTGAGCAATATGTTTCATCTTTCCTTATTCTTGGCTTTGTCTAACTATTTGAGTTAAGATAATTCCCTAGTTCGTCATATACCAAATGTTGCTATTTAGTTAATGCATTTTTTAATTTTAAAATAACATGTATTGACAAGTTAAGTCAAACAACCTTAATATTCCTAATATTTCGATGGTTATGATATATTACTACACATTAATCTTGATCTATTGTTATAAATTATTTAATTGAACAATTAAAAATAACTTAAAAGAGTTTTCTTGTCTAATTTTTAATTCTAATTCTAATTTATAATTATTTCCAACATATTAAGAACTTAATGGGTCATATATAAAAAGTAATTTAAAAGAATAAAATTAATTTAAATTAAGTTAGACTTAATTATGAAGTTTAAGAAATTTCAAGAAGATATTTACTTTTATTACAATTAAATTATAATTATTTAAAGCTATACTTTAATTATAATTAGAAAGAAACATTAGAGTCTTTTTCTATAAGTAGAAAAAGGTATTATGGAGCTAGTATTCTTGTCTTTTCCTCTAAAAAAGTGTTTCATTTCTTTTTATTTGCTTTGTAGACACCACTAAAGAGTAGACATTTGAATAGCTCGCGGTTAATAGTTTTAGAAGAAAAAATTTTGTAGGAATTCAAATAAAGTATGTTTCAACCATTTTTTTAATTCTTATTTTTTCAAGTCATTCAATTAAAAAGATCCAATTAGGAATTTGTAAAATAAAAATTTTTACTATGTCTATGTTTTGATCATGGTTGATTTTCTAATACCTTTTTTAAAAGTTAAAAAATTTTCATTAAAAAAATAAATAACAAGTTACAAGATCATAATTTGAGAGTAAAAATTACAAAGTGTTCGTTCCTAAAGGACATTAGTTAGGTGAATAACACCACCTTTTTTTAGCAACGGTCACCACTTGGTAAAAGATAACATCAAGCCAAAAACTAGCTATTACAAATATAAGGAGATGTATTAGACTGTAGGTTGCAGGCAATGGCTTTAGTTCTGCTATATTGTCTTAGATTGTGAAGACAAGTTTCGACATTAATAGAACTCAAGCCAAATATTTTATTGTCTCTTTCAAGCTATATAAGGTAAACTAATGCACCAAAGGCAGCTCTAAATAGTTTGCAATCTCCTTTATAAGTGAAAGATACCTGAAGAAGCCATTACATTATATGCGTCCACTATAAGCTCGAGCATTGTAATATGAAAAGTTATAGAATGCTATTCCATAACCAAGAAGAACATATGTAGTAAAAGTAAGTGATCTAGGGGGTCTCAGGAGCTTGCTTACATAAGGCAAAGCTTAGTCTAGTGATGACGTATTTGATAGTGTCTTCGGTTGCGTGTCTTTGACAAGTTGCCAACCACAGTATAAATGAGTGATAAGGATATATAGTTGGGTCTAATATTAGCTTATAACAAGGTTTCTTGATACGTTGTCATTAAGTAGCTTTTTGTAGGACTTGTTGGTAAAAATGGAGATTACCCAAGGTCCAGATCACTGCATTATGTATAGACAAGTTAAGGGAGTAAGAGGGCACACTATTTATGATTTCTTCTCTCCTTCTTGTAGCATGGAAGGGCCAATGCCAAGAATTATCCTTGATGAATATCTGAACTTATGTATTAGTAAGGATTACGGATTTCAGAGGTTGAAAATTAGTTAGTATATAGAGAGGACATATAATGTGCTGCCATCTCCAATCCTTTGCTTAATGTGTAAGCGAAGCATCCCTCGCATTTTCAAGATTTGGCTAATTTGAAAAATGTCCAAACATTCCAGGTGTGGCTTTAACATTCCAGATACCTGCACCTTTTAGAAAAATGGACTTTTGTCCATCTCATCTAAAGGTTTTCTCCATTAGAACAAAGTCTCCAATGTCCCTTGATGAGTATGATTTTACTTCGGTTTGAATTGATTCCCGACCTTTTCTAAATTTTAGCTTGGCATACAATTGACCATATTAACTTGGGAAGTTTGGGTAATAGACTATCAATATCCTTCATCACCCCTTTAGGCAAAGCAATATGTGAGACCCAATAAGTATGTAGATAGGAAAGAATGGAGAGGATCATTGGCAACCTTTTTCCTTCCTACCAATAATAAACATCTACAGAACTTTTAGATAAATACCATCTAGCTTTATAAGGAATGGAAAAGAGGTTTGTGAATGGTTAATAGTGAAGAGTCTTTTTGCAGTCAAGAACCTTTTTGTCATTTTTGGTATATATGATTGTTATTAGGTGATGTCTAGAACTTGGGGTTTCAACCAAAAATAAATTTACTTCAATATATAACTAAATAATTTTATTTATTGTATAACGATAAAAAAGAAAATTATATATAAGAATTTTTTACATTAAGTTAATACAAATTATTCCATATCCATATACATATTTAATGTCTTTAAAATAATTCTAGTTGACCTTTCTTAAAATATACATCAACTCCTATACATAATTGTCCTAAAGATTAGGTCTTATTATTCAAGATCATTTTTTTTCAATTTTATGATTTAAAGCTTTCATAAGGGATGGTGCTTCATAAAATCTAAGCTACAGTTACTTCACAGTATTTTTTATAAGTTAAAAAATTACATTTATGGAATGGTTAAGAAGAGTACATAACATGGAAAAAGCCAATACAAATTATCACTTCAGAAGTAATATAAACCTGCCAAATATGCTAATGAAGCCAACATGAGGTGAGTGTAAACTATTAGCATACTGTCAATGAGAATCTGAGTAATTTAACTATAGGAGAATCAACCTCGAGAGACCATCCTCAACCTTGTTGTTAGGGGAAGTTTATAGATTAGAAGATAGTGCAAGCTTGACAAAGATCATTTAACATATTGCAAAACAATTGTTATAGTTACTTTAATAGTGCACACTTGGCATATAGAGGCCTATAATTCATTGGTGATAGGACTAAAATATTCCAGGCATGAATTAGATGATTGTTAGGCCATCTTTGGTTTGGGACCATAATTAAGTACTTCCTAATCTAGGAGGTCAGCTTGAAAAATACCAACTCCTTGGAATTCTCTACTCCTCTAAAAAACCTAAAATTCCTTTCCTTCCATGGTGCATACATGATCAAGCCAAAAGATATATGGAAAATGAATTTATCACCATTAATAGGGCCCATTTCAAAGCTAATCCATTCAAAGATTTTAGGATAACTTGATTGTGTTAACTTTATAGATGGCTTAACTTTGATCCTAAATTGCAGCTAAGAATTCAGAAATGAAGAAAGGTGTTAGATAGATTCTTGGTGAGCTTTGCAAAGACAATAGGCAAAAGGAATACTTAGGAAGCTAAGTATATCCAAAGTGGATATTCATTGCTTGATTACAAGCCACTTGAGAAAGGAGAACTTTTAGGAGTATCCTTTGGTTTTAGATTAAATCAGCCTATGCTTACCTTTGTCCTTGAGATATAAAAATCTCCCTATAATAGCAATTGGTGAACTGCCCTAAAAGATGTTTAAGCCATTGATAGAGTCTTCGAAATGGGGGTTTAGGTTATAGAAGGGACTAAGTGAAGGAGACAAGCCTATAACTTGATTCAATAATTCACTAACATTGATGATAACCTTAGGTCTGGAATTATCAATGAATGGTTATAGGAAGTCTGGGGTAGTATATGATATGTGGAAAGGACCTAAACTACTCTAATTATCATACCATAAGGAGACTTTACCACTGTTACCAATCTTGCAATTAATTGCATTAACTAGGGAATCTAGCAGCTTGAGCAGCTGAGTCATAAAATAGAATGTTGAAGATTTAATTTTAATTTTTCATACAATTATTCTCAAGTAAAAAGCATGAATCCGTATGAATCAAAGAGCCTCATCAGATGTTAAAATTCTCCAAAGCGTCTTTGCTAGCATTGTTTTACTAAAGAGCTTGAGTGGGGTAGGTTCATTAAGCCTCCTTCATTTTTAGGCTAACAAACTTCCTCCCATTTCACCTTACCTTAAGGCTCTATACCATAAGAACCTGTCATCTTTTCTATAGCCTTAATTAGTCCTTTTGAAAGGAAAAAAATTGAGAACCAAAAGTTGTGTTGTGTAACAAATTGAGAACAAAATTTATCACCTATAGTTTTATTGCATCACTAATTGTTGTGCCTTTTTTTAAATCTTGTCTAATAAGAGCATGCAATCTTTTTAAAGAAATCTCTTGGTTGAAATTGGAAGACCTAGGTAGGTAAAAGGAATCTTTTAACGTTGAAGACTAGTTATATTAGAAGGAGTTAAATGCTTTGTTTTAGCTAACTTCTCTATATATTGATTAAAAGGCTTGAAATTTTCTTTAAAATGTGTAGTAAGGTCATGAGCGTCCATAAGGTTTTATCATCAATCCTCAAACAAGGAACAAATCATTAACAAAAATTAGACTTTTGATCTTTAGATTTTTACAATTATTACGGAATTTAAGGTTTGCATCCAATCTGATATAGCGCTCCATAAGTCTTATGAATGCTTTCATGCAAAGTATAAACAAGTACCTATAAAAGACCCCCTTGTCTTAGTCTTTAAAAAAAGATTTATTGGCTCACCAATGAAAAAAAGACTATATGAGGTTGTTACTATGTATTGCTCAATTCAAGTGATGAACTTTTCAGAAAATTTAAATGCCTTTAACATGTGAATGATGAAACTCCATTTTATAAAATCAGAAGTTTTTCAAATTCACCGCAATAACACAATTCATACTTGAATTTTTCTTCCTATAATATTTGAATAACTCTTGAGCAAGTAAGATTTTATCTCAAGGTGATTATACTTTTAATGGATTTTGCTTATTCTCTCTCGATTGAACATTGTTCATTTCTCATTCTTCACCAGTAGTCTTTTTGTCTTTTGCTTCCTTAGCTTCCTACTCTCTTTGCCATCACTGCGATACTCATCCTTTTACAACTTCATCCTTTTCTCTTCTCTTCTATATTATGTCACCTCTCTCTTCAGGTTATTTAAAACATTCAACATTCTTCCTCTTCTTCTTCACTATACCAAGATCTACTCCTACATCCTCCTATCTTACTTCTTTCCTTTCACTTCTGCGCACTCAGTAACCTATTTGTTTGGCTTTTATCCAACAGTCTATAACTTGAACCTATGGACACTTCCCATTTCCTACCTTTGAGCTTGAATTGTTCTAAGGCTCCCGTTGAAGAACATACAGGTTCCACTTTTACTAACACTTCATCTTTGGACCACAATATTCCTCCTTTTTGCAAAACCTAGAATCAAGTGGCTAGAGATGGTAGACTTGAGCTGAAACTGATGTACCGTCCTCTTAGTGAGGCATCTAAGCAGAGAATAATGTCACCCCTAAAGGACATTCTAAAGGCTGGAGCAGATAGATGGAAGCTACTTTGCTTGGTTTTTTCCTTGATAAAAGGATTGCATTTCTAATTATGAAGTAGTGGGCTTTCAACAACTGGAAGCAACATGGTTTGACTTATGTTCTTGTGAACAATGATGATGTCTTTTTATTCAGATTTACAAGCTCGGAGGAATTAAAATCAGTAGTTTAGGTCAAACCTTGGCATGTCCACAATAAGAATATTATTGCAGTTAGGGAGACCTGGTCTCAAGTTGGGGTAAATTAAGCATGACAACATCCCAATTCAGATCTACTTACATGAGGTTCCTCTTGAATATTGGACCATTAGTAGCCTTAGCCATCTTACAAGCCATATTAGAAGGCCAATTTCCCTGGCTCAGTCAATAGTAAAGACTAAACACATTAACTATGCAAGAATATGCATCTTAGTCACTTCACTAATAGATCTACCAGATGTTATACCGTTTATAAGACTGAGTGAAGATTTGGAACACAATGAGGAACAATTAAAAATCACATGTGCCTGGAGACTTCAAGTTGGCAAGAAGCAAATATGGAGACCAACAGGGCAAGACAGGTAACTTGTTATTGGCTTTGGCCTAGGTTCGAGGCACATGTGATTTTTAATTGTTCCTCATTGTGTTCCTCATTGTTATTGGCTTTGTCACCGGGCAATGTATTGGAAAATCAATGTCGTTGAGGGACAACTTTCCTTTGTTATCGTTCTTCTTCCACCCCATATGAAGGCAAAGATTAACTCGTTGCAGGGAGATGAATACCTGGGACCTCGTCAAGAGAGAGAATCCGATCTCAAATAATTTTGTGAAAATATTGTTTGCCTTTATTCCTTTGTAAACCCTCAATATATAGCGTTTGTATCTCCTAAATTAACCCTACTGTAATAGAATTCCTATCCTAGTTGACAACGAATTTCTTATTCTAAATATAAACAATAATTAACCTTACTATAATAGAATTCCTATCCTAGTTGAAAACGAATTTCCTATTCCTGTTTAACTTTAATTTCCTATTCCTGTTCGACTTCAATTTCTTACTCCTATTTGACTTCTTATACTGCGTTTGTTTCTTGGTTTTGTGCCTGTCTCCGCATATATGTCTTCCCTATGAATGCATCCATAAACATCACTCGCTTCCTGGCAAATGAGCTTGTCCTCGAGCTCGAAATCAGGATAAGCCTCTCGAAAAGTGTCTAGTGTTTCCCAAGTTCCGTCAGTTGTCTCTATGCCAGCCTATTGAACAAGTAACTCCTAATTTCCCTTATTCAAGCGGGAACGCAAAATTGTTGCTAGGTTCGGAATGACTCGACCTTCTGAGATCAATGGTAATGGTGCTTGCTGGAGCGGTGGGTCAACCTTGTGTGCCTTAAGTAAAAAGACATGAAAGATATTATGTATTTTGGCGCTGTCGAGCAATTGTAACTGATAGGCCACTGTACCAATCCATTGGATGATTTGAAATGGGCTGTAGAACTTGGGCTGGAGTTTTTGGCATTGTCTCCCATCCAAGGATAGCTGTCGGTGTGGGTGGAGGCAAAATCAAACCCAGTCATCGATATCAAATTCGACCTCTCTGTGACTTTTGTCATATTAGGTCTTCATGCGATGTTGTGCAGCTTGTAGTTTTGAGCGGATCTCGCCCAACAATTTATCACGGGCTACGAGGGCATCATCCAATGCTTCGACCTTGGTTGCTCCTAGAGTATAGGTCATGAGACGTGGGGGGTCCATTCCATAAACTACTTTAAATGGAGTGTTCCATAGGGCTGTGTGGTGAGAGGTGTTATAATAATATTCTGCCTATGGTAGCCAGTCAACCCAGCTCTTGGGGTTGTTCCCTGCAAAATAACAGAGGTACATTTCAATAGTTCGTTGACAACCTCCGTTTGCCCATCGGATTGTGGGTGCTATGCCGATGAGAAGGCTAACTTGGTGCCACTAAGATGGAATAATTCTTTCCAAAATTTGCTTGTGAAAGTTGCATCTCTGTCAGAAATTATAGACTTGGGGAAGCCGTGGAGACGAACAATGTGGTCCATGAAAACTTGTGCAATGTGTTTGGCTGTGTAAGGATGTGCTATGGTGATGAAATGGCCATATTTGGAAAAGCGATCGACGACCACGAAGAGCACATATTTGCCCTATGATTTGGGCAGCCCATCTATGAAATCCATTGATATGTCAATCCCAATTTTAGTCGGCAGTTCCAAGGGGTTGTAGTAGACCAGCTGGACGCAAGCAAGCAGTCTTGTTTATTGACAAACGGGGCAACGGGCAACATACTCAATGACCGTACTTTTCATGCCTTCCCAATGGAAATCTTGGCTAAGTCGTTGGAGTGTCTTTTGTGTACGCTCGTGTGTGCTATCATGAATGCCTAAGAGGATTGCTATAATTAGGGGTGAAGTGTCAGAAAGGTGAATTCAGCCCTTGTACCAGAGGACTCCTTCCTGCCCGGTCTAAGGTCTCGGGAGTGTTCCTTGTTACAACCGATGACGAAGTTGCTGGATGTTGGTGTCACTAGCTGTTGCAGCTTGTATCTCGTCCCAAAGATCCAAGCGAGGCTGGCTATTGACGTTCAGCTCCAAAGTCTCTTGGTGGCATCGAGATAGTGCATCGGGTGTGTTCTTGGAAAGCTCAGATTGGTATTCGATGTCGAAATTGAATCCCATGAGTTTACTTATCCAATGTTGTTGTGGAGAAGTTGTTATGCATTGCTAAAGCAAGTACTTGAGGCTATAGTGATCCGTCTTGATGATGAACTTGCGTCCTCATAGATAAGGTCGCCAATGTTGAACCGTCATTGCCAAACTGATAAGTTCCCGCTTATACACTGCCAGTTTGTGATGTCTAATGGCGAGTTGGTGGCTGAAATAAGCTATGGGGTGTTGATTATGGTGCAGGACCGCACCAATCCCATTGTCGGAAGCATCACATTCCACTATGAATGATTGTGTGAAATCGGGTAATTGCAAGATGGGGCTATAGCTAGTGCTCGCTTTAATTGCTCATATGCCTTCTCTGCTACTTCCGTCCAGGTGAAAGAGTTTTGTTTCAACATTACAGTGAGAGGTCCTGCGATTTGGCCATAATCTCGGATGAATTTTCGGTAGAACCGGCTAGCCCAAGGAACCCACAAAGGGTTGTGACATTCTGTGGTTTTGGCCACTCCTCAATTGCTTAAACTTCTTCCAAGTCCATGGTAACCCCTTCTCAGGATATGATGTGCCCCAAATAAGCAACTATCGTGGTACCAAACGAACACTTTGACTTGTTGATGAAGAGCTGGCGGGATTGTAACAGGTCAAGGGCTGTCCGTAGATGGCGGAGGTG
The DNA here is from genome assembly GCA_026874005.2 of Erythroxylum coriaceum. Lineage (NCBI taxonomy): Eukaryota > Viridiplantae > Streptophyta > Magnoliopsida > Malpighiales > Erythroxylaceae > Erythroxylum > Erythroxylum coriaceum. Next base: position 412,019 of record JANQAP020000145.1, read on the forward strand.
CGAGTCCCAGTCAGTACTATAGATCAAAATATCATCAAAAAATACAAGGATGAATTTGCGAAGATGATTCCAAAAGACCTCGTTTATTAAGGCCTGGAATGTGAAAGGTGCATTTGACAATTCGAAAGGCATTACAAGGAATTCAAAATGCCCGTGATGTGTACGGAAGGTCGTTTTCTCAACGTTGCTGTCGAACATCCGTACCTGGTGGTAACCTGACCAGAGGTCCAACTTAGTGAATAATTGCGCCCTGTGTAGCTCATCTAATAACTCATCCACAACTAGAATTAGGAATTTGTCTTTAATGGTCTTGTTATTCAGTTCTCGGTAGTCGACATAAAATCGCCAAGATCCGTCATGTTTCTTGACCAACAAGACTGGTGATGAGAAAGGCGAACGGCTAGGTCGAATGATTCTCTGTTGTAGCATTTGTGCACATTGCCTTTCTATCTCATCTTTCTGCAGGTGAGGATATCGATAAGGTCAGACGACCATGGGGCCAGTGTTTGGCTCCAAGCAAATGCAGTGATCACAACTTCGGAGCAGTGAAAGGCCTGTAGGTTCCTGAAAATGCCTTTGAATTCGGTTAAGAGTTTTTCTAATTTTGTGACTTCCTTGGGGGTGTTTTCAATCAGATGCATTCACGGTTGCATAGTAGTGACTCATCCTTAGAGTCTCACCTGCTATTGATTACTCCCAAAGGTCATAGTGAGTGCCGAAAAATCCCAAAGAATAAGGCCAAGGGTTTGAAACCATTTGGTTCCCAACACCAAATCAAACCCTGCTAATGGAATGACCAAAAAATCGTCTTCGAACTCGATTCCGTCAATGGTGAAATGGATGCTTTTGCAGAGGCCCAGACATTTGATATTGTCCCCGTTGGCCACGACGACCGTTGCTCTAGTTTTATCTGTATGGGTGATTCGTAGGTGCTCGAAGACTGTCCAGCTGATGAAATTATGGGTGCTCCTTGAGTGGACTAAACCGTGTAGAGGGACCATGTACCACTGCTTGAATTTGCATCGTGCTCGTTCTCCTTTAACCTGTTATGGCGTGAAGGGAGATAGCAGGGTCACCTTGTTCCTCTTCCATGGCAGATTCTAGTTCGTCATCACCCACCTCCAACCAGAATAGTCTTTTACATTGGTGTCTGACGATGTAAGGCTCGTCACAGTTGTAGCAAAGGCCCTTGGCTCTTCGTTCGACCATCTCTACTCAATTTAGTCGGCGGACAAAGGTATGCTCTTGGGCCTTTTGGGGGTTCTCTATTGCTGTTGTTGTCGTACTCTTAGCAATCGGTTGGTTGCCACCCAAGATGCGATTGGGATTTGCAAACCCCTATCGCGCACCCGATTTTTGCATCATTTTTCGTCGGGTTTTATAGGCTCGTGCCAAGCTCATGGTGTGCATCAAGTCGAGTGGTTCTTGAAGCTCCACTTCGAGGTGTATCCAATCCACCAACCCAGCTATGTATAGGCCGACGTATTGATCGAACCACACCACATGGCTTGCCTTTGCCAACTTTTCCTGGAATTGCTTGTTATATTCGTCAACGGTTTCAGTTTGTCTCAAAGTAACCAAATCGCCTAATGGATTGTTGCGGCTGGGTAGTCTGAATTGCAACTTGCAAAAGTACTTGAACTCCCCCTAATCAATTCGAGGTCTTTCCCCTTCTAGTTGATGAAACCATAGTTGTGCTTCACCAAGAAGGTGGAAGGAAGCCAGTCCCACTTTGTCTCTGTCAGTTGTTCGTTGATTTGCAAAAAACTTCTTGCAGAAGTGGAGCCAAATCAAAGGGTCTTTGGAGCCATCATATGTCGGAAAGTCGAGTTTCATGTATCGAGGCACCATAGCGCCGGTGGCCTGGGGCTAGGCGTTACCATCCTTCGAGATGTGTTGTTGTCGTTGTGGTGTGGGGGCATTGCTGCCTGATGCCTCCCTTTTGCCTACTGAACTGTTCTGTAAGTGTTGGAGCAAATCCAATTTTTAATCTAACTTCTATGACAATTCTTGTATCTGGAAGTTTGTTCTCCGTTCTGATTCGGTAATCATGACATTTAGTTGATCTGGGTTGGAAGGTGAATCGCTCATGATGATTGGCTCTGATACCAAATTGTTATTAGCTTTGGCCCAAGCTCAAGTCACCGTGTGATGTACTAGAAAATCGATGTCATTGAGGGAAGACTTTCCCTTGTTCTTCTTCTTCCTCCCTATGATGAAGGCGAAGATAAGCTCATAGCAGGGACCTGAATACCTGGGACCTCGTCAAGAGAGAGAATCCGATCTCGAATAATTTTGTGAAAATATTGCTTGCCTTTATTCCTTTGTAAACCCTCAATATATAGCGTTTGTATCTCCTAAATTAACCTTACTGTAATAGAATTCCTATCCTAGTTGACAATGAATTTCCTATTCTAAAGATAAACAATAATTAACCCTACTATAATAGAATTCCTATCCTAGTTGAAAACGAATTTCTATTCCTATTCGACTTCAATTTCCTATTCCTATTGGACTTCCTGTACTATGTTTGTTTGTTGGTTTTGTGCCTGTCTCAGCATATATGTCTTCCCTATGAATGCATCCATAACATAACCACAAGAAACCAATGGAGATAAATACTGAACAAAATGAAGAGGTTGTAATAAACCTTCTTGATGCAATAGACAATACAATAAGGAAGAAATGTACTAATGTACAACAAGTTAATAAGAGATGGAAAATTCAAACATATCTATAAAGGAGACTCCAGACACTATAGAGAATAACTGTACTGAGACTCCTGGTAAGCAAAAACAAGAAGTGAAAAATGAACAGGAATTTGAAACTGCCGTTATAAGAAGATCCACAAAAAGAAACTCTCCCTAAAGAAGGTTACCACGTGAATATTGTAACTTGGAATGTTAGAGGGTAAATGCCCCTAACAAGAAGTTGATGATCAAGAATATAATTATGCAGAATAAAGCGTCTATTGTTGGTATTTTGGAAATTATATTGGGAAAGGAGAATTGCGACTTACTAAGCTACTTTCCATCTTATTGGTAGATTGTCACTAATCACAGTTGTCATACCAATGGAAGGGTGATTGTCATATATGATTCTAATGTGCTAAAAATATGTTCATCATTTATTTCAGATCAGATAATCCATCTCCAGTCTCCATGGGGACCCTTAATCAATATCTCTGCATTTCTTTTAAGTATGCTCACAATAGTGCACAGAGAGATGTTTCTTGTGAATCAGATCACAGATATGGCTGCTTTAATCAACATTCCTTGGATGTTATCTGGTGACTTCAACTTCATTTTGAAAATGGAAGAAGCAGAAGGACTGAGAGCAGTATGTAGTCCTTGTACTGAACTTGATAAATGCTTCGATAAGGCTCAACGCACTGACATTCCCTCGGGTGGATGTTACTTCATTTGGAATAATAAGCAATCTAGTTTTTGTTTAATCAAGAAGAAGCTTGATAAGAGTGTTGCCAATCTGAGTTGGATGTCTACTTTCCCAAACTATTTTTCCAATTTCTCAAACAATCATTTATCTAATAACACCCCCATCTTAACTTCAACAAAATTTCCCTTCAAATTCAATAATTTCATGCTGGATATAGTAGGTTTTGAAGATGGAATTTGGAATGCTCTAAGTTCTAACGTTAAAGGTACCAAGTAGTTATCTTTACAAGGAAATTGCATATCATCAAACAAGAAATGAAATGTTGCTCAAAGTTAATATTGGCAACACTTATCACCTTATCAATACTGCAAAGAGGGACTTGGATAACAATCAACAAGCAATCTACCTCAACCTTAATTCTCCACTTCTGCAGATGAGGAAAAGAGATGCTTTGAACAATTATTCTCAAGCACTCCTCTCTTATGAAACAGAGAGCTAGAGTTGATTGGTTGACTAATAGGGATAGAAACACTTCAACTTTTCATAAAAGCTATTATTTCAAGGAAACAAGAAACATAATCATATTTGTTGAACATAATGACATCCAACTTGATTCACGTATTTTTTTATTACAAAGGATGTATGATTACTTCAGTGACTTAATGAATAGACCCTCAAAGGCTCAATCCTCTAAGCTCTTGCTTAAACAGATTTTGCAAGACACCATTTCACCTCAGGAAGTTGAACTCTTGTGAAAACCTGTCACTATGTAGGAAATCAAAAACACATTGGACTCTCTTCATACCCACAAGGCCCCTAGTCCAAATGGATTCAATGTTAACTTCTTCAACAAGACTTGATCTCTCATAAGTAATCTAGTTTTTGAGGTTGTTTTGGAATTTTTCAAAAATGATTCTCTTCTTAAAGAAATCAACAAGACTTACATTTCACTTGTTCATAATAATGGTGCAACCCATTTCTTTTTGTAACTCTATCTATAAGATAATGTCAAAGATTATTGCTCAAAGACTTAAGGGGATACTTCATATTCACATCAGTCCATCTAAAGGTGCTTATATACCTAGCAAACTAATTGGAGGACAACAACTGATTCTCAATGAGCTAATCAATAGTTATTCTAAAAAGAGAAGTAATCCAAATTATTGTATCAAAATTGACCTTAGAAAGGCTTATGAAAATGTTGATTGGGAATTCATAATCATCTTATATGCTATAGATTTTCCATATCCTTTCATTCACTGGATTAATCAATGCATAATAACACCCTCATATAGCATTCTTGTGAATGGACAACCTACCAAGTTCTTCAAAAGTTGTAAGGGAATTCGATAGGGAGATCCAGTCTCTCCCTATATCTTTGCTTTTGTCATAGAAGTTCTTCATAAGATTCTTCTAAGGGTTATTGAAAGAACTAAAGGTTTCAAATACCACTCAAAATGCAGGAAACTTGAACTCACCAATCTTTGTTTTGCAGATGATCTTATTCTGCCATCCAAAGCAAATGTAACCTCTACATCAACCCTAATGAAAGCTCTACAAATCTTTCATAAATTAACTTGCTCTAAAAGTAGCATCTATCTTTCTTGAAGTGCTGCTAACAAATACCCAATTCTTTCTACCATCATAGGTTTCAATCAACAAGATCTCCCAACGAAATATCTTGGCATCCTAATTTCTTCCCATAGGGTAAGCACAAGATATTTCACTTGCCTCTTCGACAAAATCAATTCCAAAATTCCCTCTTGGAGCTTCAAGCATATTTCAACAACTGGAAGAGCACAACTCATTACCTCAAATCTAAATTCAATTAGCATATACTAAGCTGCCAATCTAGCTAGTATTGAGAGATCCTATAGAAGCAAGATGAAATGAGTGAGGTCTACACTCCTAGAAATCAAGGAGGCTTTGGCATTTGCTCCCTCCAAGCCATGAATACAATCCTACTCACAAAGAGGCTTTGGAGACTCATAAACAACCCCTTTGGTGTAAGTGAATTCACACCTATTTCATCAAAAAACAGAAGCATCTGGGCCTTTATCCACTATCCCTTTCATTACTCTAGTAGGGAATGTGGAATCCATCAACTTTTGGTATGACAATTGGTTATCTTTGGGTCACTTGATTTATGTGAATGAAGTTTCAACCCTTAAGACTATTATTCATTCAAATCATCAGTTGCAACAGCCCTCTCAAACAAGGATATCTTCCATCAATCATCACTTTCCATATCCCTTATAAATGAGATATCTCAGACTTTCGTACATTTGGAAACGTACCAATGATGGCAAGTTCACCAACCTGTCTTGCAAAAAGCTTATTTTCAACAATCTTCCTCCTTTTCCTTGGACCAAAGTAGTGCGATATAGCTATCTTACCCCTTGATCCTCTTATCATTTTTTGGCTTGCAATGAAAGACAAATTGCCAACTGTTGACCAAATTGCTAAATTCTTTAACCTTTATCAATTGGTGTTCACTTTGCCGAGAGGCTAAAGAAAATGTTGAACCTACAAAGATGCTTGATTGCTGAGGAATTAATCAACTTGAGCAGCATTAAAGCTTGGTACTCAACTAACAAATGTTCTAACAAATCTGCACAATGGTGCTTTTGTTTGGTTCTCTCATTTATAGTCACAACTTCTTGGGATAAGAGAACTAAGTGAATATTTCATGACAAGAGCCTTTCTGATGAACAGTTCTACAAATCAACTCATACAATACATTAGACTCCAAATCAACATGTACAAGCAAAGATTCCAGGATGAGCAATATCTCCTTTCCTTCTGAAATATCTAGTTTCCTATTGTTTTAAGTCTGTATTTTTACTTGTACATCTGGTATACCTTTTAAGGCTTCATTCAATTCTTCTTCTTCAAGGAAAAAAAAATGTCTCCTATACAAACTACTAAGAAATCCACCATATATCTAAAATTAACAGATCTAAGAAACCACAATCATAATTTCATTTTCTTCGCATTCCCCACGCCTATATGAATAGATATACCTTAGGCTATTTTTCAAAAGTTAAAAACCACAAAATTTCAGTTAATTCATTCTCCGATAAACCACAACTTTAGAGATCGTGTTGGTGAAATAATCTTTTTATGCCCTAGAAGAATAAGACAAAATGATACTTCTTGGCCGAGCTTTCGTGTTACTTAGACCTTGATATAATATATAAATATACATAATAATTCCTATAATCTTCTATATCCATCAATTTGATTAATAAACTTCATTTAGACATTACGCTGAACCCTTTTAATTGGTTGGTTTAATAGAAAATTGATGAAATCAAAAGAATTTCTATTAAATAAAAAAAAACACAAAAACTTGAGCCTCTTAAGTAGTTGTCTTAGTAACCCATGTAATTAGAACCTGGAATTGCAATTCGAACTCTCAAATTTTGGTTTCAATAGTTATCGCACGAAATCAAAATTTCAATTGCTCGCTCAATTCCACACAATTATTTATTTATAGAATTATGATCCCCAAGATGTGACGAAAATTTGAAGTTATAATTGCGAATTAGAAATGAAAGTAGGATTACAATTTTATAATGCAAACACAACCATGGAACGACAGGAACATAATTGGCAACGAGCTTGGTTCATAAAGAAAACATAAATTCATATATATGTCTACACCATATAAATGCACGACTTAATATAAGGTCGTAGTGATCATCTTATAGCGGACTCCCCAGAGGATTGTGAAAAACAAAACAAGAAACAAGGAACATATCACGTTCATCTATTTGTCAATTAAAAGGACTTACAGACGTAGAAAACCAATTTGGTAACATAAACCACAGTACAATGTAGTAGTTGTGGAAACCAGCACTCGAAACACATTTATGTTACAAAATGACAACTCAAACCACCAAACCATCCAATAAATCAATCTTCCAAAGCATAAAACATTCGGAACTAGCTGCATACTTGTGATTGTAGAAAGAAAAGCAGCCTAGTTCTCCGGAATTTTATCCTTTAAATACTTTAAAACTGCTTTAGTTCCTTTATCTAAAATTGTCCTCCGGATGCTGTGGAAAAAATAAAAGCAATTACTGTTGAGCAAATTAAATTCTCAAGAGACATTGCAGGCAGAGGGGACTTATTGTCCTTGTCTTTTAGAGTGTCACCCATGAAATCGAACTACCATGAAACTATCATATATAAACTGTTCAGAATTTAACTCGATAAAATAAGATTAACTTTACAAAACCAAACTCAATCAAGAGACAATTCCCATGAATTACAAAAATCACAAACTTATGAAGTCCGAATATAAAGTAAAAATGAAAGGGGTTGCAGCATGGATACCTTCTTAAAGGGTTTCCGTCAAGCTTTAAAGCCTGTAGACTGGGTTCAAGCATACCCTGAAAAGTAAGTCTTATAATACTATTGAATCAAGTGGAAAGAACTTATTTCTCAAAAAATTGGATAACAGATCAGAAGACATGGTTAATAATGAGAGTGACAGTGAAAAGGGACGAAATGCTAAGGATATAAGCTGCAATAAGAAAATCCAAAAAAATAAACCGTTCATACAAGGTTTTAATAGAGCCTTATTTTTTCAAGGTGATAAAACATTGTGTTATTTTCTTGACCAGATTTCCGCTCTTTAGCTCTGATCCTTTTTCTTTTGTGCTCTGCCTTTTTTCTTGTGGGTGGGTTTGGCGAGATGCATGGTGCAAGGCAGCAGAATATTCCACAGGCAACAAAACCAATGAATTAGAAAAAGAGAAAACAAAGATGAGACTGTCACCAGTTCTACAGGAAGTGCTGAAATATTATTGTCAGAAAGGTCAAGCTCTGTTAGAGAAGTAAGATTCTTCAATCCCTGGTAAAAGAAATAAATTGCATATTCAGGGACTTGGCTGCAATGAAGTACCATAAATTGAATTTTCTTTTTTTTTCCCAATATGCATCAATTGAAACTTTGCCCATTAAGAATGTAAGTGAGGCAGATTAACACCTAATCTACAGAAATAAGGCAAGTCTTAAGGCCTTTCAAGTTTTTATAATAAATGTTAAAACTATAAACTTTAACAACTGAGCATTAAGTATCATTCAAACCAAACATAACAGTAAATGTTCAAACCATCGTGTGATGTGGCATAGATTGGAAGTTATTAGTCATCTAATGTGACATGCAAACTTTAATATTCAAATCATTAAATTAACAAGATTTAGCACTGATTTGTAGAAATTCAATAAGCTTTAGGACACCATATGCATATGAAGATATGAATAACAATAAGCCATTTTGTATATTAATGAGCAAAATAAAATATTTATCTCTGCACTAATTTAGCAGTTAGTGCTTTTAATCTTGTTTACGAATATCAAACAAATAGTTTACCCCTGGTATTGACTGAAGGGAATTTTGACTCAAGTCAAGGATCTGCAATTGTTGTAAATCAAATATATCAGTTGGAACTTCATGCAGTTGATTGCGTCTGCAAGTTAACAGACAAAAAAAAACAATCATTAAATTGGAACATGCAAATGGCATACCGAAAGCATGTTTTTATCAGTATATATTCCGTTACGACTGACCTAAGATAAAGCTCCAGCAAGTGTGATAGGCTGGAAAATGCCAGATGTTGAGATAATGAAGCTGGATTCCCACTAAGATCGAGAATCTGAAGCATAGGAACTGTTTGAAATCCATCGTGCGGAATCTACAGGTCAAATAACAGGCAACCAATGATGACAGCAAGCACAATTAGGTAAAACACAGGAGAAGATACCATGAATTCATCTCAAGGCATTTAGTCCTGTTTGATGCATGAAAAAGTACTAAGGCGGTGCTTGGTTAGTTGGTATGGGAAGAAAGGAATGGGTAAGGAATGAACAAAGATGCTTCGTAATATATAATGATTGGATGAACAATATTTTTACATCCCCTTTTGGGGCAATACTCCATACGCTTCAATATAATGTTACATAATATAGCAGTTATGTAATTATAGGGATTATATAGTTAATGTAAATATCATAGTTATAGGGATTTAGCATGATTATAGGGATTATTTTCCTAGTTTAAACCTATGCATTCCTGTATAAATACCTGTAGTATTATTCTAAGTTTAACACAAAAAACTTATTCTTCTCATTCTTCTCATGGTATCAAAGCCTAGTTGAGTTTCTGAGTCTCTTCTTTAGTTCTTTTTTTTCTTTCATTTCTCACCTATCGTGAGGCAGTGCACGGTTTGCGTGGGTGACATATTTGTTGGAGAAATTTTCTCACCTCCTCCTTTACAAGACTCCACTAGTGCCGATCAGCCATTTCTTCAAATCCGGTCGTCAGATTCCAAGCGCTTGACCCACACACACCGCCTAGCTACCAATGTCGCTTCCACGAGCCGACGCGTGAGCCTCCGTCTGTCGAGTCGGTTTCTTCCTCCAGCGTTGCCCCCTCTGCCCCTGTCTGAATATCCGGTCAGTTTCCGAGTATTGTCGATCTGTGTGGGTGTGGAAAACAAGTCGTAGCTCCCTTCTGGTTTTGAGTGTCTCTGATTTCATAGCTCCCTTCTGCTGTGTTGGTGTGGCCCTAAGAGATATTTCATTTGTGAAGCTGAATATTTCTGACTTACGTAGTGGTATTTACATAGTGGAGAAGCATCTTGTTTTAAACAGTCCGAGGTATCCTTTCTTTTGTTTCTGCCATTTCTTTCATCCTTTATCTGCTTAATATTGTCAATTGGAAAATGGCTAAGAGTAGTGATATGGGTGGGGATAAGAAGACTATTACTGAAATTACGTTGGGTTCATCCAAAATTACTGATAGGAAATTGACTGGAAGGAAAAATTATGCAAAATGGAAACGGACTATTCACAGATTTGTGACTAGTTTAGATATGGAAGATCATTTAACTAGTAATCCACCTCCTAAGATTGATGTTGTTGCTCGGAAGAAATGGTTAATGGATGTTATGGATGCAATTAAGACGTACCGACGTAAGAAGTTTAAAAACGTGAATAAGTCCAACAGGCCAGCACATGAAGAAGCTATTGATTAATTTAAATT